>OVBJ01001629.1:0-25925 GCA_900406535.1 Noccaea bulbosa | reverse complement strand
AGTACGGGTACTTAATGGCACACATGAAAAGTACGGGTACTAATCGGGACACCTGAGACGAGTTTGGGTAAATCCAAGTTACTCTTCACTGCTTGTATTTACCATTCTTGTTGCTATTTGCTAACATATGGCATCCTATGCGAATCTCTACTCTTCACTGCTTGTATTTACCATTCTTGTTGCTATTTGCTAACACATGGCATCCTATGCGAATCTCTAATATGTCAGGCAAAATCTAAGACATGCTCTGATAATGATTTAAATTAAACGTTATCTTAATAGTTTAGTCTTAGATTTTAAAATCCTTTGATGTTGTTTGGCATCTCGTCGTCATAAGGGTAGACAGTGTTTTCTTGTAATAGTTGTTTCAAGTTTGTAGAACATTACTCCAAAGACACTAATTTCCAGGAAACATAAATATCTGAAATACATTACACATATCCAATCTGATACAATTGACATTAGACTGCAAAATCCAAACCAAATAAGATGAACAAACATCAAGTAGCTAACACAGTAGAGATGTAAGAAAAACAAAAACAAAAATTAGTGCCCATAAACCATATGCAATACGCTTCCTCCTAATTTCAACTTGGCATGGGCCTTTTATTGGTCACGAGCTCCATCTCTGATCAGAAGATAAGATGGTAGAAACCGTGGAAGAATCAACGCGACCACGAGACACAATGCTACTAAAATTACCACTGGCCAGCATGAGTATGGGATGCCTAAGAGCTGTTCTTCACAAACTGTCACCATGAGAGAGTTTCAGAACCACTTCACTTAGCAACAACAACAACAAGTGCTATGTTGCAGAGGAAGAAGATTGGTCATAGTAAGTTAAAGAAAAAGAAAGCTTGCCTATGTTGTAAATGATGAATGACCGTTCTTTGAAATTTGGTATAGCCACGATTCCTTCAGGTTCCACCGTCACCAAAACATACAATTCATCATCCTAAATCAGAATAACAAACAAGAAAATGAATCAAGGACTTGATCTCGTGCTTCTTTCTAAGTATGTAGTAGGAACTCATTGAGGATTATGATGATACTTTGTGACTAACTTCTTCAAGACTTTTGGTTTTAAAGATCAATTTCTCTGTGTTTAGTAACCTCCTCATCTGGTTTAGCTTCAAATCCATTACACCGTTCCTCAATAGTTGCAGCGAAAATTGAGTCGGAATCTGTTTAAAAAAAAAAAAAAAAAACCAAAAGATCTGATTTATTCAACAAACACAAACAAAAACTTGGAAACAAAAATAATAAACAAGCGAAAACAAATTTGACTTACAGAAGCAGAGTACGATATCTTGACTTCGTACCAAGAATCTGATTTAAGACCGTCTAATCTGTAAACACAAGATCCAGATTGCAACGGCATAGTCTCCTTCCATAGTTCCTTCCCAGCATATAAAGTTTTTCCATCAAACCTGAGTTAATATCACTTGATAACATCATTTACTATTCTACCAATTACGAAAATTAGAAATTTTGGAAAATGTGAGTTTTTTAACAACACTCACAGACTCTCACGGCTGTAACAGGGAACAGCAATTGTAAATACGATAACACATAAGAACAAGCACGATTCTCTATTGCGTAACTTGAGCATCCTAGGAGTCCTGAAAAAAAATCAACAAAGAATCAAAAATCGAATATTCCTAATACGATTAGAGGGTCAAAGTATAGCTGGAGTTTTCAAGCAATCTGAAAACTGTTTTCTCATCAACGGAACACAAAAATATGAGGATTAATCTACCAGAAGATGGAACATACGCGGAATCATCGAATCGGCTTACTCGAGACGGAATACGATTCCGGTGACTTTGGAGGCTGATCTACACAACTGTCGAAATCCGTCAACGACGATTCGATAGAAGCGCTGCTAAGATTAACATTTCTACAGAATTGGGCCTTCTATAGTTAATGGGCTGACATCTTAATCGGGGCCATGATCAAGATAACAGGACTTGATCTCGTGCTTTTGTTATAAGTATGTAGTAGTTCTAAATATGTAGTAGGAACTCATTGAAGATTATGATGATACCTTGTTACTAACGTCTTCAAGACTTTCGATTTTAAAGATCAGTTTCTCAGTGTTTTGTAACCTTCTCATCTGGTTTAACTTCAAACCCATTACACCGTTCTTCAATAGTTGCAGCGAAAATTGAGCCGGAATCTGTTAACAAAACAAAAAAAAACAAAAGATCCAATTTATTCAACAAACACAGACAAAAACTTGGAAACAAAAGCAAGAGAAAACAAATTTGACATACATAAGTTGGGTACGATATCTTGACTTCATACCAAGAATCTGATTTAAGCCCGTTTAATCTGTAAACACGAGATCCAGATTGCAACGACATAGTGTCCTTCCATAGTTCCTTCCCAGCATATAAAGTTTTTCCATCAAACATGAGATAATATCACCTGATAACATCATTTGCTACTTTACCAATTAAGAACATTGGAAAATGTGAAATTTTTAATAACACTCACACTGCTGTAACAGGGAACATCAAATGTAAAGACGATAAAACATAAGAACAAACATGATTATTTATCACGTAACTCGAGCATCCTAGGAGTCCTGAAAAAAATCAACAAAGAATCAAAAATTGAATGTTCCTCATACGATTAGAGGGTCAAAGTATAGCTTCGAGTTTTCAAGCAATCTCTGAAACTTGTTTTCTCAGCAACGAAACACAAAAAAATGAGGATTAATCTACCAGAAGATGGAACATACGCGGAATCGAATCGACTTACTCCTCGAGATCAGTCTATCGCCGATGTGTTTGAGAAGGAATACGATTCCGGCGACTTCGGAGGTTGATTCTAGACGACCGTCGACGACAATTCGATAGATGCACTGCTTATATTAACAATTTTATAAAATTGAGTCTTCTGTAGTTAATGGGCTGACATCTTAATCGGGGCCATGATCAAGATAACAACTCATTAATTATAGAAGGTCCAATTTTGAAAAAATGTTAATCTAAACAACGCATCTACCGAATCCTCATCGTAATCAGTCTAGAATCAGCCTCTGAAGTGGCCAGAATCGTATTCCATCTCATGCACACTGACGATAGACTGATCTTGAGTAAGTCGATGCGATTCCATTCCGCGTATGTTCCATCTTCTGGTGGATTAATCCTCATTTCGTTGCTGAGAAAACAATTTTCAGAGATTGTTTCAGAACTCGAAGCAATAATTTGACCGGCTAATCGTATTAAGAACATTCGATTTTTGATTATTTGTTAAAAAAATTTCTAGACTCCTAGGATGCTCGAATTATGCGATAGAGAATCATGTTTGTTTTTATGTGTTATCGTCTTTACAATTGCTATTCCTTGTTAGGGTCATGGGAGACTGTGAGTGTTCTTAAAAACCTCACATTTTCCAAAAATTTCCAGTTTTTTAACTGGTAAAATAGTGATTGATGTTATCAGATGATATAACTTATGTTTGATGGAAAAAAATTATATGCTGGGATGGAACTATGGAAGGAGACTATGATGGTGCAATATGGATCACGTGTTTACTGATTAGACGGGCTTAAATTAAATTCTTGGTATGAAGTCAAGATATCGTACTTAACTTATGTAAGTCAAATTTGTTTTCTCTTGTTTATTGCTTTTATTTCCAAGTTTTAGTTGAGGAAATCTGATCTTTTGTTTTTTTTTTTTTTGCTAACAGATTTCGGCTCAATTTTTGCTGCAACTATTGAGGAATGGTGTAATGGGTTTGAAGCTAAACCAGATGAAGATGTTACAACACACAGAGAAATTGATCTTCAAAAATGAAAGTATCGAAGAAGTTAATAACAAGGTAATCGCATAACTCATAATCTTCAATCAGTTCCTACTACATACTTAGAAAGAAGCACGAGATCAAGTCCTTGATTCATTTTCTTGTTTGTTATTATGATATAGGATGATGAATTGTATGTTTTGGTGACAGTGGAATATGAAGGAATCGTGGCTATACCAAATTTCAAAGAACGGTCATTCATCATTTACAACATAGGCAAGCTTTCTTTTTCTTTAACTTACTATGACCAATCTTCTTCCTCTGCAACATAGCACTTGTTGTTGTTGTTGTTGCTAAGTGAAGTGGTTCTGAAACTCTCTCATGGTGACAGTTTGTGAAGAACAGCTCTTAGGCATCCCATACTCATGTTGGGCAGTGGTGGTTTTAGTAGTATTGAGTCTCGTGGTCACGTTGATTCTTCCACGATTTCTACCATCTCATCTTCTGATCAGAGATGGGGCTCGTGACCGTTAAAAGGCCCATGTCAAGTTGAAATTAGGAGGAAGCGTATCGCATATGGTTTATGCGCACAAATTTTTGTTTTTGTTTTTCTTGCATCTCTACTATGTTAGCTACTTGAATGTTTGTTCATCTTATTCGGTTTGGATTTGGCAGTCTAATGGCAGTTGTATCAGATTGGATATGTGTAAAGTATTTCAGATATTCTGTTTCCTGGAAATGAATCTCTTTGGAGTAATGTTCTACAAACTTGAAACAACTATGTATTACAAGAAAACATTCTCTATACACTAGTGTATATGTCTCTTAGACCCTTATGACGACTAGATGCCAAACAACATCAAAAGATTTAAATATCTAAGGCTAAACTATTAAGATTAGTTTTAATTTAAATCAGGGCATGTCTTAGATTTTGCCTGACATATTAGAGATTCGCATAGGATGCCATGTGTAAACCAATAGCAACCGTATTGAGAATGGTAACTAAAGCAGTGAAGATTTAACTTGGATTTTCCTCTTAGCAAATTCACATAAATGGGATGCTTATTTCTTGATAAAATTTTTATGGATCATTCATATAAACAAAATTAGGCACCCTAATCATTGCGCGTGAGTAGAGAAAGAAAAATAGGCTAGTCCATTCAACCATTGTATATTTTCCTACGTTTACACATGAGATCCATAAACCTTGCTCAAAACAAGGATTAGAGAAATGAGCAAAACATAAAGTTCAATTTGGAAACATTAAATTTTGTAAAAGTTCAATCATGGAGGAACAGATCAGATCGGATAATAGTTAAAATTCCAAGGAAACTATCAAAAATTTGTTCTTTTACAGAATAATTTTGCAAAGATATAGCCAGAAAACAAACAGTCAAGCAATCCAGAATATTACTAAAGAATAACACAGCAAGGGTCAAAAACGAAGAGGAATAACTCAATAGAGCAAACATCCGCCAAAAATAAAAAAAAAATCAAGGGATTGGGTATAATAATCAAAGGGCTATAAGCGTAGATCAACAACAAAACTCAACGGTAGTGCTAATCTAAACATCAGATCAGAACAAAAAGCTATGCAAATCGAATACAAAACAAACAATCGGAGATTGAATGGTGAAGAAATCGGAGATACGGACTAACCTTAAGAAATCGGCTGAGAGAAAGCGAGAGAGAAAACCAAGTAGGTGCAAGGAGGCGTTAAAGCTGAAGGAAGCTGATTATATAGTGTGTGAAGGAGATGCCATAAGCGCTTTTGCTCATTTAGAGTTTTCGCTGTATCTTCGTGAGCCTGAGGCGGCTTACTCTCGGCCCAATATTTATATTTGTGTTTAATATCCGATGACATTGTTTTTTTTGTGTTACGAAGCAACAAAACGAATGTTCTTCACAGGCCCATTCTTGATTATCGATCGATCAATGTCATGGATCAAACTTTCTTGATGGATGATGCTAAAGAGAAGCTCTGCTTCGTCTCCCTCGACCTCATCCGTGATCTCCGCCTTGCTCGGAATGGGAACCTGATAAAGTCGACCTACGTTCTTCCTGATGGTGTCACTCGTACCAAAGGTTATGTCAAAGATCCTGAAGCTGCCAAGAGCTTCCTTAACCTTACTACTTCAGGGACTGGTGAAGGAACGGGAAGTAACAAGTCTGATTTCTTGGATAAGAAAGTTGAGGGACAAGGCTTGACATGAACAAAAACGTAACGGATGTTCAGGAGATTGACTTTACAAACCCAGAATTTGTGAGCTTTTGGCTCTTAGCTAAGTGTTAACCCTACGATTTTGGTATTGAAACGCTTAGAAATTTTCCAACTGTTCACAGTTTTGAGCAACATCTAATTTTAGGTTGACACATACCTAATTCAAGATTATTGGTTAAATTGATAAAGATTATTGATTGTTGTGTCTCATTTGCCTTTCGCATTGGAGCATATCAGCCAAGTTTCCAGCTTTGAATCCTCATCTTCAGGAACAAAACAGTCTTTTCATTGAGTAAGTTGGTTTTGGTACTTTTTCAAAATAAGACCTTTATGTTTAGTCTAAAGAGAATCTGTTCACTGTGACTCTGAGATGATTGATTCACTGCCCTTTCTTTCTTGATCTTTCTGTGTAGACGTGTCTGGCAACAATGACCACCATGCCTAAGACCCATCCATTGCAGCTGCCACGGTATTCTGATATATACACACTACTTGTTTTCGCCTTTTCCGGCGTGTTGTATCATCGATCCCTTTACTTTATGGACAGGTGATCAGAGTCTATTAGAAACAGCTGCGAATGTGATCACATCGCTCCCTTTCGTTGTCCTTGGCATGCAGACCCCTAGGTATGCTCAATCAATCAATCATCCTTTCTTGCTTGTTCCCTCAGATTTTCAGAGAAAGAAGTTTGACTAATATGAAAGAAACATGCGTGACGACTTTGTCATCACGCATACCACACCACTCTCAACTTTTAACCTGAGAGTAACTGTATATTTTTGGTTCAGTGTCTCACTGAGCTCTTAATCAGCCGACATATCTTGTAACCATTGTAGTCATCCATCCTCAATTCGCTTGTAGTCTTATTAAAAATCAGAATTTTTGCTTTTCTTGTCTCTCTTTGGACGAACATAATGAAACAATACTTATGAATCAATGCACTAAAAGTATTCAACTTTGTTGCCAAATGGTAACGAACGATCTTACAGAAGCTAAGAACAGAGAGGTAGAACAGAGTGTAATCAATACAGCTGAAATGGGTTTGAATCAGTTTCGTCGATTACAAGTACATGAAAGCACATATTTACAGTTTGCTTAGCGCTTTCTTACTTACTTGGAGGAGGAAGATTGGACTGAATCACATCCTCGGTGTCTTAAGAGTACCTTCCTTTTATTTACGGCCTGCCACGTGTTCTGCTTTTTTTAAAAAAAAAACCCGGCACTCCCTTATCCTTTTCTGTTTAACCGTTCGACCTCATTCCATCGCGACGCCGTCTCCGGCGACACTCTGCTTTCTCCTCCGCCATCCTTCACCTCCTCAATAAATTTGACCACAACGGACTGGTCTGCCATCGTGGATTATCTGGTAATTATTCCTTTGCTTTCATATGCCTCTGGTTTTGATTAGATATAAAATCAGGTTTTTCAGGGTTCAAAGTTAATGAAAATCAGTTTTATTTCTCTTGATCGTACGATTTTTTGACAGAGAGTGGTTTAACTCTAGATGATTAAATAGATTAACGAAATAATTTTTGGTTTCTTGTTGAAGGCTATTTGTGGAGATTATAATCTTTGGGGCCAAACTTATTTCATTAATCAGATAATACGTTTTGAACCAATACGTTGCTGAATGTTACGGTTAATGTATATAGTTGTCTTAAGAAAACCATATACCTGTGAAATCTCTTTCTATTTACGGTTAATCTCTTTCATCTTGTCGGGACAATTAGTATCTGCTGTTGTCATAATGCTCCTGGGTATAAGGATCCTTTTGCCAACATTTGTGCCTACTAAAATCTCTGCTTCAATCACTTTTTCACCCAATCTTGTAACCACCAGTCTTGTGCCATTTGCATAGCCCTTCCTTTTGATTCAGGTTTCTCAACAAAATGACTGGTACATTTTTCTTCAAGCAAAGGCAATGATTTGGCAATCCTGAGACCTTGAGTGCATTTAGATACTCTGTGGTGTAAAGTAGGTTCACTCCATCGAGGTCACTATCGCTATGGTCAATAGTGTCGGCACTTTGGTATTCCTTCATCTCGCCTCTGATTTTTGTCAAGAAAAAAGTCATTTCTCTTCCACTGTTTCGTTCCTTGGGGTTAGGATTGCACGAACACGCAAATACTCGCGGTCTTGAAAAGAGTTTTCCAAATCCGGGAAAGTTGATTTCTGTATTTCTTCCAACGGGTTTCCTCCTCTTGGCAACATCAAACTTACTTAACAATCTTTTTGAAACGAAGTTTCTGTTTTAGCTTCTCCATTCCCAACTTGTAAAATCCATTTAGCAAACTCCTTTTCTTTTCGTTTTATTGATTATATGCATTATGTTTAAGTTTATTTAAGCTTTTTTATAAGGCAAACACATTTCAATTGATGTTACACATTATGCAACCACATTGCACTGATTTTAAAGTTTTAATAATATGTTTTTATGATTTCTGGTGTTTAAGATTGTGCTGGTTAAGAGAAAGAACCTTTTCAATTGCTTTGAACCACCCGACAATCCCAAAGGTTTTCGACGGAACATCATTCTCTTATGGTTCCTGCAATAACATCTTTATCATAAGAGAAGTGAATGAAATAAGATTGCCTTCATCTAACAGTCTAAATCAAGTTATTAAAATTAGGTGTCGGTGTCATATTTTTAGGGAAGTTTGGGTATTGTCTCTGTTTCAAGCAATCAGATTGAGAAAAGAAAAGGATTGTTCTTAAGCTTACAGGTTCAACCAGTTAATTGTTCTTTGCTTTTCCATAAAGTTCTCTGTTAAAGCAAGGACCAAACTTAGAAAACGAAACTTAGATATATAAAAAAGAATGAGTTAACTAAACTGAAAAAGAATGACAGTAAGGTCCTTTCACAACCTTTAGTTAATCAAGATAAGAAACAGGTGGGTTTGGAGTCTCTCTACCTTATCTTTTTGTGATGAGTTTGCTGCTTTCAACAGGGTGCTTGTGAAAATCGAAAAACCGATTCCCTTTTTTCTTTCTCGTACTGCACAGACACTGAAATAAGAACTTCGAGAAGGAGAAGAAGGATTCGGCGTTGATCGGAATCTACTCGCCGGTTTGAAGAAATGACTATGCCCAGAGGCTTAGTGTTGGAGCCCCGGTTTACATGGCCGCTGTTCTCGAGTATATCTCACCGGCGAAGGAAGCTTCCCTGATTTTCTATTTCTTCAAATCTGCAATCTCAATTCCATACATGTGTCTACAATTTGTCTTTGATTTCAATCCAATCCGTCGAGAAATAAAGAAATGCCCAGAGACTCGATGCTGATCGAGGCATCGACTACACGGAGAAGAAGGAGGTTTGATCAAGAGAGCTGATTTCGTTTTTGTTTTAAGCTGAGGTGTTTTAAAAATTTGCTGACTGGTATTATTTAGAATGTTTCTATTGGTTACAGGTTTTTGCTGAGGTATCAGTGACACAGGGGAGATATCATCTCTTATGCCCTTATAGCTTTTTCGTCAATCTCATATATCCCTCTCATAGTTGGTGGTTTAGGGTGTTGTAGTAGGGATTGGGTTGAGACTTTAGGTTTAGAGTTTAGTTTAAAAAAATAGGGACATATGAGATTAAGGAGGGGCAATTGAGATTAGATTCAGAGACTGAGGGACATATGAGATTATGCCTCGACACGGGGGGTTTTAGTGTATTGATTTGGGTAAAACACAGCCACATCAATACAACGAGGAGCAAGACTTAAAAAGGAGAACGACACGAAAATCATCACTGGAATTTTAGTTGTTACTACTTTTAAGTATTCGTTTCTACTTTTGTTGGAAGAAGATTTCATCTTTTTACCATTTTTGTGTTCGTGTACTTTGCTACATGTGAGTAATTTTACTGTTGGGGAATAAGAATTTCTAAAAAATATTTATTCATAGTACTTTGGTAGATAGATCCATAGTACGAACTAAACAAAATCGATAGGTTGTTAGATTTTATTATACAGTTCATTATGATTTCATTGCATGTTGCTCTGAGTAGATTTTCACTTGCTAAACGGGAGTCGGAAGTTGAACAAGTTGATTATTTTGATAAATAATTTACATTTATAGGGTTGATCCAAAAGCTAAAAGATCAATCATTTATTAATATATATTTTAATTCATATAACTGAGGATACATATAAAAATTGAGATTAATTAGTTAGGAACTTAGGATTGATTGTAGTATATTATGGAGAACCAGAGATTCCTTTCTAAACAACTTTTTCACAACCTCCTGTTGTGAACCCCAAAAATTTGCAGTCGTTTATACATTTATCAGTGGGGTGACATGGTGTTCTCTTTACCGGACATATATAAGGTTGTCCTACTCCTATGTGGGATGACAAGAATTTAAATACCAAAATAATAAATTAATTATTTTGTGTTTGAAACAATTTTATATTGAACATTTAAATGTTTACCCTGATGTCCTTGGTAAAAGGATGAGAGTATATACTTGGAGACTTACTTCTTATTTTTTAAAACATACTCCGTTCGTTTGTTCTCCAATAAGTGCTTTTTTTTAAAAAAAAAAAAAATTGTTCACAAATAAAAAACAAAAATTTATTGTATTTTTGTTTTTTGACTGTTTAAATTATGCAGATTGATTTTCTATTGGTTGAATTGTGTTGGAAATAATAATAAAACATGTTTTGTTTTGAAAAAAAACAATTAATTGATTTCTTAATTTGTGTGCATAACTTTAAAAATCCACTTATTGAAGAACAGATGGAGTAATAATTAAATAATTACATAACAAATAATAATATTAACAGATTAGTTTAAATATCTACGATAAATAAATGCTTAATTTAATTTATTAGAAGAGATAACTTAACATGTGTTCTAAAACTCGTAGGTGGTAATCAGGCGTTCGGTCCAGATCTAGCGATTTTTCAAAAAAATCGAAAATAAATCGGAGAGTAACCGGGGAGTAATTGTTTCGACAACTAATTTACAAATTATAAGCTGTTTTGTAAAATCTAATTTGTTTTGTAATAATATTTTAGTTGTATTAATTTTTGCAAATTTAACTTTCAACTTAAAAAATGTGCAAATCAAACATTTCGAATGAGAAGTCACCAATTAATAACACATAAGTATTTTATTGTTTTTTTATTTTAACATATTTTATTGTTAGATCTAAGATTTATATAAAGTAATCGTATGGGGTTCTTAATTTTAAGCATAAGATTTTCAAAAAAGAATATATATTAGCAAGAAAATTAAACATGATAATATTTACTGTCATATTTATTATGTTATGCTTATAAATCGCATATACTTGGCTTATAATTTGCTTAGGTTATACTTATAATTTACTTATATTATGCTTATTTTGTGAAGTTTCTTTTTTTTAAAACTATATTCATTTTATGTATAAAATAATTGTTTACTAAGCCAATCGTTTTAATTATAGTATGTATTTAATAGGGAGAGGTTTATTAGCTTAACTATATTAATTGAAAAACTTATGTAATTCGTTCATATAGTATCTTTTAACAACTATCCATAGATTTCATTTCATCCACCTAAATTATATATATATATATATATATATATATATAAATTAAGTGAACCTCAACGACGAGAAGGTTGTCGTCTTAATCTGATATGTGGCGAATATCGGCCACAAATTGGGAGACGATATTCTCAAAAAGGAGCTGAGATACGGAGCAATTGTCTTTGCAACCGGTTTATGGATCCTCAATGTGGCAAACAACCTTATACAAGGACCCTGTCGCGCTCTCCTATTAGAGCAAAACTGAATTCCTATTACTGTTTCAGTTTTGAAGAAAAAACCATTTACGACCCGAAATTAAAGTTTTATTATTTAAATGTATGTTTTTTAATCATAAAATTTAATCGTTCTTACTACACTTTACATTTTTAGTATTTTGAGACTTATCTTATATATAATTAGGGAGTTGCTTTCTCCTTTTAGCCTATCCACATAAGCCTAATTTTATGAAGATTGTGGACCCCACTATTAATTATAAAATGTGAAACAAAAGAAAATAAAATCATAAATAATAAATGGAGTAAATGACAAGTATTAAAACTAAAATTAATTAATCAAGTAAATATATAAATGAATATGTTTAAAATAATAAAGATAAATGAAACAATATAAGTTTGTTTGTAAATTAATAATGATATAAAAATTATAAGTTTGTTTGTAACTGAATATTAAAAATTTGAAAAGGTTTTTAATAGAAATAAAAGACTCATTTTTAATGAAAAATACATATAACAATTTTTAGAATGTAATAGAGTTATACAAAACATATTTATGTTAAATATAGTGTTACCAACTGAAATCATTATTTTTTTACTTTCAAGATGAAAAAATAAAATATATAGTTTTGAGTTAGGTTGAGAATCTATATGTTACTTTGTATTATATATGAACAAAGAAAAGTTAAAAGTAGAGATACATGATATGAAAACTCTAAAATATTGGAGAAAAAACTATAGACACTGTAAAATGATGCATGGAAAACAGCACGGTTGAAAAAACTGAATGAGACGGTGATGGTTGAGTGTGGTTATGAGGCGGACATAGATCATGATGATGTTAATAAGAACTTTGAGAAGTTTTAGGTTCACTAAAAAATAATTTTTTATATTAGAAAGATAATAACTATTCATGAAAATATTAACAAATCATAGAAAGAATTGTCAAATCTTTAGAAGAATTAGAACTAAAAACTTTAAAATAAACATAACCGTAACATGTATTACAAAATTTCAGTAATATACATAACAGCAAAGGAAACCAATTTAAACATATTTTAAAAATTATAGAAATGATGATTAATTGAATAAATAACCTAACACTTGAAATGATGTTTATAGTTTAATAGAAATAAACAAACATAATATTTATAACATATTTAAAAATAAAAAAATCGAGATAAAGTGGGATGTTAGCATTCTAATAAAATAAAATAAAAAATAAATTATTCATATTTTTAGTGTTAGTGGTTAGGTAAACTCAAAACATAATAAAAATACGAAAGTTAACACAAAACCATCATAATTTAAATAAATAAATATAAATAAAACTAAACAGAAAAGTATCGCAAATAACCCCGCGCTTCAAACCTAATAGTCTTATAATTGGTGACAAGCGGGAATAACATCATTCCTCTTTATTCCCTAAAATTTTTACCATTTACGTGGAATATTTTTTCTATATTGTTCCTTCTTATTTCTTATTATTTCAAGAACTTTAGTATTAAAATATTCCTCATCAAATATTGAGTGGAACAAAAGTTCCCTATTTTTTATTTCTCTTCATTCTATTTTTTCTCATTCCTTTTTTTTCTTCTAATAGTCACCAGTTACACCCTTAGTCATATCTTCTTCAACTGGGGTTTTTGCGGATGTTTTGAGGTGTCTGTGAACATTTGTGTTTTCATCCACAAACAGTTTTGTCTAAGATGCTCTTGCGATATTGTTCTAAAATAGTGATATATGTGATCTCCATTTTATATGGAGGGTTTATTGTATGTAATTATTGTATGTGATGTTAAGAATGATATCAATAATTATGGATCAACAATGCCAATCTTTCAAAATTACTTTCCACTTCCTTTTTTACTTTTCTTTTTTCTTTTGTTTTTTTGGTCGAAGGAGGGGGCTATGCCCCCATTTTATTAATAGAACTTAAAGTAAATTACAACCTGACCTGACGTGGGAGACAAATCCCAGCCGAGTCTTCCAGAAAGATCGGATTAACAACATCCGGTACAAAAGTAAAAGAATGAAATCCCGGTACTAGCGAGAACGCATAGTTGGCTAACCCATCCGCGAGGCGGTTAGCTTCCCTATACACATTGTGAATACGGACTATCCAGTCCCTTGATAGAAAGCCATGGCACAAGCGTACCAGGAACGACAGTGGATGTATCTCTTCTATCCCTGTCTTGAGAAAGTTCACACAATCTCTGAGTCAACCTCCAGCTCTACTCTCTGAGCCCTGCTCTCCCAAGCAATACAAAGGCCGTAATAGACACCCCACAGCTCAGCTAACGGTGCACTTCAAGTCCCAATATTAAGAGCGAAGCCTTGCATCCAACTACCAGATTCATCACGTAATACTCCCCTGCAGTCGCAGGGCCCAGATTGCCGCGAGATGCTCCATCCGTGTTTACTTTCACCCACCCTGCACTTGGACGTATCCACCTGATCAATCTCTCAACTCGTGGTGGATTGCTCCGACGAGTCATGCCAGCCTTATCGTGCGCTAATGTCACGTCCTTTGCTTGGTCCTTTAGAAATTGGACTCTGTCTCTACACGTTCCCGATCCATTAAAAACATTGATGCATCTCCACTTCCATCCCCACCAAGTAGCCAAAGCAAACAGTGTGGCCCAGGTGGTATCCCAAGCTTTTCCATGCTCGCCAAGGTTCGAGTAAACCCATTCTAGTAGAGTGTGGGTAAAGAACTCTTGTCTCCTTCTTCTTGGTACTATGCGGCACCAGATTCCCTCCATCGCTGGACAGTCTCTAAGAACATGAATGATGGTCTCTTCTCCTCCCTGACATACTGGACAGACTCCTGATTGTGTCAAGTGTCTACGCTGCCTCTCTGAATTCGTCATGAGCACTTGATGAACACCTAGCCAAAGAAACGTTCGGACCCTCTCTGGTGCGACCACTCGCCAGACTCGTTGAAACAAGGCACCCATATCTTGGCGAGGCGTTTCATCTCTCGTCAGAAAGTGTGAATTTTCCATCCGATCTTCCTCCCCACGAAACCCTATCTTTCGCTCCAGTCACATTGTCTATAACCAAAGCCTGTAGTCGCAGTAGCAGATGAGATGGGAGCAGAGGTTCCAAATATTCAAACCACCAACCTGTTCCATTCCTCCACAGGTCGCACACCCAGAGATCCTCAGTGCCATGTGGAAGTGGCATGATAATCAATTCTCTAAGCTGTTTCTCAAGTAACCACTTATCCGTCCAAACCCTTACATCTTTTCCATCACCAATCACCCAGTTTAAACCCGGCACAACTATCTCTCGCAATCCCAGACAGATACTCCTCCACGTTGATGACCATGTCCCTTTGCTCACCAACCAATGCTGATCGTGTACCTCCGTGACTTTATACTTGCTTCGTAACACCCTGGCCCATAGACTGTCGACGTCATGGAGTAATCTCCACCCTAACTTTGCCAACAACGCCTTATTCATACCAACTGCCGGTCGTATCCCTAGACCTCCATCACTCTTTGGCCGACACACTCTCTTCCAACACACCAAATGCTGCTTCCTTTGTTCGATGCCATTAGTCATTAGTACTGTCATAAGAAAATATAAAAAATAACAACAAACAGATCAAAGTCATACTCTTTCTCTCCGAAATCAGGCAAGAGAACTGTGTCACCTTCCTTAACTGAAACTGGAATCGTCTTCCCATTTCTGTCTCTCAATCCAGTGCCTACGGCAATCACTTTCCCGGAATTGAGCTGCGTTTAATTAAAATCCGATATTAGAATTGTAAGCCCATTGGGCTTTCGAAGTTTATAACCTCGGAATTTCGAATCCAAGGCCTAATTGATTTTTTGTAGTTTGTGGAAGAATCGGAATTTTATTTTTTGGTCACTTCAACCATTATTACTCGGAAGTCGGAAGATCTTACAAAGCGAAGTACGAAAACCAATCACTTGAGTACTCAAACTTGTTGGATTCGATCTCTTTCATCAACTAAACAGAACCGGAGGAAAATAGCAAACCGGATCAAGGTCGGCTATATAAAACAAAAGCAGGTAGTGGGGTCCAGAGCTACTCCACTTAGGATACAAAAGCCAAAAGGCATGGATATATTGGAGGAGTGACGACCAATATATATTGACATTTTGGAAATTTTGGTCATGCATGCCAATTATAACGAGTTATTATTTATCGCACAATGCGTGGAATCGTATAATCAAAAAAATAAATAGATCAACAAACATAAATTATGTGTACACTTTTATTAACATTGTTTACTAGTTTTGTACCAATAATCATATATTTGCTATTTTTCGTCAAAGTATAATAGTGATATATTTTGCTATTATAATTTTGTTATAATATTTAACTTAACCCATATTTATATTCCAATAAACTATAGGTTTTTCAAACTATTTGATTTTTTTTGAGTTTCTATTATCAGAGATGTTATTACTTTACTGTAAAGTTAAAACTGTATTAATTTATACGGATTTCAATTTACTACTTTAGAATACATCCATTTGTACCATTTCTCTTTTTTTTATTGAATTTGTAACGCTCAACGCGTAACAACTCTTTGGCTACCCGTTATTGTCCCACATATGATTAATGAATTATATAACTCCGAATTTAAAACTGGTAAAACAAGTAATAACTGTTCATACGAATCTGATTTGACTTAGCGACCCTTAGTCAAACCCCATTCGTTCTCTCCAAATCCACCCAATCACACGCACACACATACACACCTCTTCATTAATTAATCCCTTTCTTTATTTTTATTTTTGTTATTCGCTCAACTTACCAAGTGCCCTCTCCCTTAAGTTTTGTTCCTTCATTGACCTGTTTGAAACTTTTTTTAATATTTTGTCTTGTTTTGATACTTTGTTTTATTTAATTTTCGATATTTGATATTTCTATGAGGCTTAATTCCTTATTCCATATTCCACGCTTATCAACACAATCTTTCTCCTTTGTCTGGCTTGTTTTCTTTTCTTATTTCACATGTAAGTGTATATACACATACACATACACACACACATTTCTATTATCATATATAACTTCAACTTTACCTTTTCTCTTAAAAAAAAAAACTATCTTCTCTTCATCAAATTCTATTGATTCCTTTTTCCTGATCCTCTCCATGGCCTTCTCACCTAATTCAAGCTCTTTAGAATTAACAATATCAATTCCGAGCTTCTCTCCGTCTCCTTCACGCCCTTCATCTGGTAATATCTCAAGACTAATCAGATCATATTATATTATGTAGAATTTTAATATATATTTACATCTCTGAAAAAGATCCAAATTAAACTATATATGTTTGGTAGGTGATCACATGGTGAGAGATTTGGACATAAATCAAACGCCAAAGAAGGAAGAAGATCTTGAGTGGATCATGATCGGTGCAACACCACATGCCAATGAAGAAGATAGCAACTCCGGCGGCAGGCGGCACAAAAAGCTTCGCCTAACCAAAGAACAATCGCATCTTCTTGAAGAGAGTTTTATACAAAACCATACCTTAACCCCTGTAAGTAAATATATGATATATCATACAATTTTATGGTTTCTTATACGTTTTGCTTACGTTCTGATGAAAAGAGGAAGAAGAAAGAGAAAAAAGGAGAAATTTTATGATGATCAAGTCGGCTGAATATTTTGGTTGGCTAATTATGATCCCACAGAAGCAAAAACAGGAATTGGCCACCTTTTTGAAGCTTAGTCAAAGACAAGTTGAGGTGTGGTTTCAAAATCGAAGAGCTCGGTACGTATTTCGATCTATCCATTCGTAGTATCATCGCTTATTATACATATAAATCGAGGAAAATGAGTTATTAATAACGTATAGAATTATGTTTTTATATACAGTTAAGCATGTTAAGTGTAGGGTTTTTGGAATTGTATTTTTTAGTGGTTGAGAATATATTAGATAATAAAAGTGCGTTGACAGAATATTTATATATAAAGAGAGATATCGTGAGATCGTAACTTAGATTCTCAACATAATTCCGGATATATACAAGTATACTTTAGGAGTATACTTTAGGAAAATGTAGTAAAGTGGAAGTGATCCTTTTAATCCAAGTGTTTCACGTTGATTCCTACATATATAGTTATCACCCATTTTATGCGACACATGAAAGCCCGTACTCTTATTTTTGTGTCTCCGTGTCTATATATAAATGTCCGTGACTAAAAGATCATAATATAGAATCTAATAAATGAATCAACAAGAAAAAAGTGATAGGGAACATGAGGGACAAAGGTTGAGACAATAAATGATGTGTTTATTTTCTTCAGTTCATCTTTGGCCAGTCCACAATTATGATGTTTGTCCCATGTAGCATACATATAACTTTAATGAAACACAAACACATACACATACACTTTTCATCAATGGTTTCTCTCCGTGTTTATACATATTCACATATACATCAAATGAATGTTTATATACGTACAATTGTGCATGTATACATGTTTGCGTCTTGCGTGGTTGTTAGTTCATAATTAAAGCCCTTAAAGAATGAATTTAATTACCTAACATACTACGTTATAAGTTGGATAAATGAGGGCCCTAAAAATGTTCCCATGTTTTCTTATCGTCTTAGAGTTACTTTTCAGTTTCATAAGAAAATATCTTTTTTAAAAAAACTAAGTGAGTTTTATAACAATGATATAACTTATTGAAAACTAACGTATAACAAATAATTTAAGTTTGTTCATTGTGATTTAATTATTAGTGCATTGATAGGAGCATATTTGTATAGCTAAAAATTTATTAATCTCTGTGAAAGAATATTACAATGACAGTATTTTTGAAACAAATAAAACTACTACAGTTGTATTTTCTAAAACAATATGACATATATGTCAAAATGATCTTACGTATTGTCCATTCCGGGTCAATTAAGCAATCACTTATATAGAGTATTACATGTGAACACATAGTTGGCACACGTATATCAACATATAGTTTATATGCAAAGGTCGGTTGAATAGTCTCCCAAAAGTAGAATTATCTCAAACACTAACCTCGTTAAAATATTATTAATATAATTTAGCCTATCGATATATGGTTGGTATAGGACAAAACTTAGTAATTACAGATGAAGTAAGCATTTAATGGTATGCATGACTCATATTAACCAATATCATGGTTACACTTACACCTTTGGTTTATAGGAGTAAGCTAAAGCATACGGAGATGGAATGTGAGTATCTAAGGAGATGGTTCGGGTCGTTGAAGGAACAAAATAGACGGCTACAAATAGAAGTTGAAGAACTACGAGCTTTGAAGCCATCATCGGTCTCGGCTTTAACCATGTGTCCTCGGTGTGAACGTGTGACCGATGCAGCAGATAATGACTCTAATGCCATCGAGGAGGGAGCAGCTCGGAGCAGCCAGTCACGCATGACAATTTCCTCTTCCTCTTCCCTCTGTTGACTAGCTCGGTCAAAGCTTAAGTCAAAGTCAAAAAATTGAAACGCCCTGTTAGGGGTAAAAAGCAAAGATTTGATTATGATTAGGAGGATTTTGTGCATAGTTCTTTAATTATTTTATTACACCAAGCTAAGAGGAACATGAATTTGTTTAAACCTCGTTTTATAGCTTTTTCATGTTATTGTTCGTAACTTTAATTTTCATGTCCGTTCAGATTGACTAGTATTATTGACTTGAATTTAGAGAAGTTTTATTCTGTGCAAAACGACGAAAGTACCAAATTTTAACCCCCAAAAACCCGACGGAAGTAGACTACAAAATGGGAAAAGAATATGATTAGTCACTAAAACAAAAAGGAGAAAAAATCAAAACTGATACAGAGTAGCAACCAACAAATAATACACCATAGAACTTCTACAAAATTTTGTTATATATTTGGGTTAATTGGGTACGGAAAGATTGTTCAAATATCAATTAACGTCATTGTTATTTGACTTCCAGAAGTCTCAAATAAGGCTGCTATTTGTTCCCTGACTTAGATAGGTGATAAGAATTTTTAATTGATTTCCGGTGGAGATATTCACCTAATTAACTTACCTGATGTCTCATTCCAACTAATTATTGTTATTTGTTTTTTTCTTTTTCTGGTTAAAGTTGTTAATTCTATACTTCTTAAAGGTATTGGTCAATTTTGATTATCCTTTATAAAAGAAATCATTTTGATTTTCAACATTTTCACACTAACCTCTTATGTTTATCCTCTTATGTAAACTTATAATCAAATATATAGAGTGTGTGGAAGCCTTCTTAGCCTAGTGGTTGATTAAGGGAATTAACACTTTTAACACTAGTAAGTGCGGGTTTTGAACTGCAGAAAATGCAATAATTTGGTATCGTTTATGCAGCTCAAGACCATCTCCATAGGTTATATACTGAAAATGGATATCTTAAAAATTATAATATTAATAGTTGTAATATAATTTAATTCAGTAATTTAAATTTAAATCATAAAAAACCATAGAGGAATAAGGAATTATTGAATATCAAGTGTCTGGACCGGTGTTCCTAAAATATCTTGACATTATTACAAAACGATTCTCAAAGTTCTCACTAACGAACGATTCTAGTTCTTTTTCTTTTTTCCATTTTTTTTTAACGTATGATACTTTTGGTTAATTAATACCTCCTATTGAGATCCTTTAACGGAGATAAATTTACGTGAGATCTTCAATTTGACTCATGTTGAACAGTCATTCGTGGAGCTCTTTGAAGGCGGTCGAATTGTCTATTGTATAATTATTTTGTAATAGTTCTTAAATTTGTAATAAAATAGTAAGCTAGCGTTTAACAAAAAAAAAACAATTATCGAGTGTTGACAAAAAAAAAATCAATTATCGACTTTTAATATCTACTCCCTCCGTTCCTGAATATAGGATGTTTTAGAAATTTTTCTTGTTCCAAAATATAAGATGTTTTAGAATTTTTAAGGTACTTTTTATTTATTAATGCCAGCAAATTACAAATTTCAAGATCTATTAATTAAAAGTAAGTAAATTCTTGAATTTCTATTGGTTAATGTTTATTAAAAAAGTAATTTAGGTAAGAGAAATATGTATTAATTGTTAAACAATAAATGTTTCTTAATCTGTGTGAAAACTCTTAAAAATCATATATTCTGGAACAGAGGGAGTACTATTTTAGTCTGAATCCACTTTTCTAGATCCACAATTTCTAACTTGTCTCATAAAGTTCATTAGGTGGTTTTCCGCACCGCGCAGAATGAGATATTTATTAAATTATTATCTTATAGTTGAATATTTGATCAAAATTTTCAGTTTGAGTTTGATACTATATCATTTTGGTATTGTAGTTTTTGTTTTGTTTTTCTTTTTAGTTATAAATAGTGATATCTAAAGTAAACATAAACTAATATAGATGATTTGATATGTTTATGGTTTCAACTTTCTAACTTAATCAAATATATCCTAAAATTCTTTTAGGTTTATTGTTTTTTCCTAAGTTTAAATTTGGATATATTTTAGAATCTCGGTGTTGAAAAAGTGTTTACTCGTTTTCCAGCATCTCAACTATACATAACAAATCCTAACTTGTTAGTGATTTGAAACGTGTTTTTTTTTATTTCATTCATGAAATGGAGTATAATCACCAAATCTTCTAATGTTTCCCTCCCCAAAAAGAACATTACCAATATAGATAGTTTCATAGCTTTAATTCCTTGCGAACAAAGGTAGTAGCTACGAACTTAACGTATCAATGAATCTGCTTATGATCGCCTTCTTCATTATCTCTTCAATTGGGTTACAGCTTTTCTCGTAATTAAAATATTAAAAAATTAAAACTTTTTCTTACTTATTTGCTGCAAAAGAGTATCAACAATAATCAGAAGTAATCGAACAAATAAAACTCTAAAAGCAGAAAAACCTAAATAGATATAATACTATAAAAGCTCAAAGTAATTACTTGTTTTGTATTTCTCGTTCACTTTCTTCTGCTTCCTCGAGAATGCAAGCTTCGTCTTGCTCAATTTTATTTGTCTCTTTTACTACTTGCAATCACGGTCAGATGACGCAACTTTTATTGTTGTCCTCCTCCTTGTTTTGGAGGGCGTAGCATCTATTAGGCTAGCATCTATGTGTTTGTTCTATCTTGGATCCAATGGAATCATATATCAAGACATTTCTTTTAAGCCTCAAAGATCAACTGTTACTACTAAACCACACAACACCGCATTAGTGAATGGTTAGTTCATTAGTTGCAAAAAAAAAAATTAATAGAGATTTTTGAAGCATGAGAACTAAAACAGAAAGCAAATCTTAATATTAAAAAATGCGTTGAAGAAATGTCACTTTTGAATTTGTTGAGGATCTCAGAGATTGATGACCTATAATCAAAACAAATTAATTAAATATGGAGAAGGCAATTACAAAAAGTGAATGAACCAAAATTTAAAGAAAAAAACAGATGTAATAATATATAGATCGTTAAGCCAAGCGTACGATTCTTTTGTTTTCCTTTGCTGTATTCTCAAATTTCACTAATTCTCTCGACATCCCCCTGCACCAGCTAATATATTATTTACTCAATCAGTTCCCAAAAAAAAAAAAAACATAGCAAATCTGGAAAAAGAATAAAACAGAAGAGTTCATGCGAAATTAGGACTGGATAACTAAGTTCTTAAGACTCTCCTACCAAATCAAAACATAGCAAAGATATTCAAAGAAACTAAATATCAGACTTTGAGATGAAGAGAAGCGTTTATAGAGAAACAAATTATAGCCAAGTGAAAAAGAGCTTAACCATTAAACGTAGCGTTAGCTGTCTATTTGGTACACTGAACATCCTTCAAACAATTAATTAGTAGCAGAGGATATTTTGATCCCAAATAAATAATAGATCAGTATCTGATCCCAAATGTCTAGGAAAATATCTAACCAAAACTCTTTTGATTCCTTCCTCCTCTTTTGCCATATGCCATATTACGGAAGACTCCAACGTGATAGACACAAAGCGGTTTTTAGCCTCATCCTTGGAGAAGAACAATGCTGATTGACATAGAGTCATTGTTTCTAGAAATAACATCATAAGAAGCTCTCAATAATCGGCAATTGTGGTTAGAGTCATGTGGTTTAAGAAATTTTAGGGTTTTCTAAAAAAGGCGGATTGAGCCGTGAAGAGATAATTAATTAAATGCACCCAACTATTTGTGAGAAAATTTGTTAGAGATTTTGTTAAGTTTTCATTAATGGCAATTTGGACTTTTCAAATCTGAGAGTGAATGAGAGAGCTCCATTCTCCAAAATCAATTCGCAAATAATAGTATAGATAAGCTCCACAATTAGCATAATATTGTCCACATTTCTTCAAATGGCACAATTTGTTTCTGAACTACTTCTATAAAATTACTACGCGTGTATCAGTAACTGCAATAGAAAGTTTTTATATTTTAGAAATTTAATTTTAAATTTTTAAAAGATTTATATAGTTGGCAATTGGGCATCTCAAATCAGCAGCATGTTTGTTGTCGAACAACTGATTTGGGTTTTCCTGGCCCAATTAATAATTTTTGTTACGCAAGCCCACTGGGTTGAATAGCTTTATATCCGTGAGTTCAAAGTTGAAAGTTGAAACCCGATGAGAAATTTGAAAAGCTAGCCATGTTCTGGCAAACTTGAGATGAAATCTTCAAGAATCGATTTGCACTTTTCGTATTAGAAACAAGAAAATAGATATGTCCGAATTTTATTTTGGAGACAAGTACAGAGAAACAGAGGAATGTGTGTTGGAGAATTACTGAATTAGGAAGATGAAACAGATTTCATTGTTCGCTGGCTTGCCCATGTGCTTATCACGTGCTTTAATTATGAACACGATGCGTGTCGTGCATGTCAAAATGTCGCGCCCTTTTTTACCATGTTTTCTGACAATGCCCATGTGGAATCATCTCATTGGTCAGAGGTTCAACATTATCCGAGCTGTATTACTGGTGAGAAGAAAAAAAATAGCTCGTGTTAAGAGTTAATAATAAAAACTAGAGAAACAAATACTAAATACAACTGGCACTATGTAAATTATCACAACATCAATCGATCGCTTAGTAAAAAAAATTGATTTTGAATATTGTAGTCTTGTAGAACCAAGAAAAAAATTATCTATGAAAAAATAATTGTTAATTCATGGATTTTCACATATGATTGATTGGTGTTTACAAAATGATATTGTGTTACGGTTTGAAACCCTTTAAAANCTAAAAAAAAAAAAAAAAAAAAAAAAAAAAAAAAAAAAAAAAAAAACAAAACAGTAACGGTCAGTTCAAATTCAATAAAGAAAAAAAAGTTCAAATTCAATATTTTTGCACTATACGGGAAAAACTTTTATCACATATCAACAAGATGATTGCAAAGATGACTCAATCGTGTACGTAATAACATGTGGCAATTGATTTGACCAAAAAAAAAAAAATAACATGTGGCAATTGATGTTTCACAATTCACACATCTGATCACTCTCTCTTTTCTCCCTTTGCTAGTGAACTTTTAGTATCTTTGATTTGTCCCAGATTATATTTATCAATACTTGACGACGATCAATACTTTTAACTATTCATTTCTTTTAAGAGTGAACTGGAAAATTTATGACAATTTCACCCTCTTTAATCACGTGTTTAAGACTTTAATAAGTCACCAGCAGCCATCATTGTCAACTTTCAAAATTTTCTAAATCGGTTCAACGTAGTACCACTTGTTTTGAAGAGCTGTGAAGTTCTGGAACCAATGATGATCGACCAGAATAAATGTTTTGAAAAAAATAACAAACCTGAAATGAACTACACATGATCTGTATTAGTACTTGTCAAATACTCAAATTCTTAAATATGTTCACCTCTTACGATTTTTTTGTTTGGTCGTGTGCATATTTATGTATATACTAATATCGCATGTACACAATTTTAAAACACGACTTGAAAGTTGACTTATTAAGCAGCTGAGCACCAGTAGTAAACATCAATTAAGGTCGATATGAATTGTATATTAATGCATTGGCTTGATTGTCCAACGTTAAGGTTGTTGTTATAGTCCATTGTTTAGTCAATATTCCAAACATATATCATCAACATTAATTTTTATATGATCGCTTAGGCTACACCAACACCCTTCTTCCTTTTTTTTCCTAATGTGTGTGGTTGTTAGCGTGTCCTTCTCTCTACCCTGTAATAGTTGATAAGTACATATATCTCAGAGATGTTTGGAAGCATCAGTCATAAATTAATTTAAATTTCGTTATCGTTCCTACAATTCCGTATGTTCAAATTAAAGACCAAAACTATGTTAAAGTTTGACTTGGAATTTAATTATTCCTAGGACAACCTTACTTTTATCATACAAATATTGTGTTTATATTAACAGATTCAGTACCTTTTTCTTATATATCTCAAACTTCTTTTCCTTTATAATATGTTTTTTTTTTAAAGATATGATATGTTAACTAGATTGGATGAAAAAATATGATATCGTTTTGAGAAAATAGGTTTTCAAAAAGGATTAACCATGATTTAAAAAAAAATATATATAACAGAACAAAAACAACTTTTTTATTTTTAATCTTGATTTGATTGTGAATTACTAGTGTCTTATGATGAGAGACTGGAAGTAATTAGGGAGAAGTGTATAGGATTATAGGAATCGTGAAACAATATTGAATATTTTTAGAAAAGTGTAGTGGAAGTGTCTTGCATGCTAAGCGAGTAATAGTATGAGAACTAGACTCATTGGACTTTAGTGTAACTGCATGCGTAGATGCGATACATCTTCAGAGCTATACTAACGATTAGCCTTTGAGATATGCCTTTTTGGATATTCCGCGAGAGGCGGTGGTTTACTGGTCTTTCCGCATGCGACTCTACTGGCAAAACATATGGATAATTCGTTGATTAGCTATCTCTTGTTAGCTAAAGTAATTCACTTCATTTGGTACCTTTGTGGGAACTACTAGCTCCTAATCGTGATATACATTTGGGACTGCCCTTTTTTCTGTAGATCTTGTGTACTGGCTAGAATTATAATATATACAATACCTCCAAATTTTATAGAGATTGAATATATATATATAGTTAATGAAAATGGTTACGCTGACGTATGAAGTGCTTCCAAAAGTTTCCTAAATCTTATGCCGATATCTAGGATTATTTATATGGTTAATTGAAGCCAATTATTAATATATATATATATATATATATATATATATATAATATAATATGCGTTGATT
>OVBJ01001628.1:0-25929 GCA_900406535.1 Noccaea bulbosa | reverse complement strand
AACCATCGGTTTGTTTTAAGTTATTATTTTTGTATCCAAACAGTTTTATCTTTTATTCTTGTATACAAACAGTTTTTTTTTTCTTATCGTTATATTCAAACATTAAAATGTACTTCTCAATTAATATTATAAAAATAAAGATATATCCATTTTTTTTAGTCTACAAATTTGATATTGAATGTTTATCCCTGGTCGTTTGATAACAGACAAGAATTGTTGATATGAATAAAATGATAACTAGTGTTTTTTTTTTTTCTAGTTTATGCTTATTTATAGAGAATGACCACAGATTTTCATGGCGAGATCCAAATCCTTCTTCATTACGGTCACTCTTTTTCCATGAATTTCGCGTGAAGGTTACAATCTTTCAACCAGATAAAATTCTGAGGCTTCCTGAAGAGCTAACAGAGCCATGCTCTCAGAACCGTGCCTACATCGTACAGAACCCGTAAATACAATCAAACATTATATTTCTTTATATATATTAACGGTTTTGCAATCAAGCAACAAAGCAGAGTAATGAAAGAAAATATACAAATCATATGAACCCAAAAGCATGTGCCAGGTAAGTCTTTGGTAACTATGTCCTGCAAGTAACGTAAAATCCAAACCCTGTCCACGTTCTTCGGAGCTTAAGGAGCTTCAGCTTCTATGTTATGTTAATTGGAATAGCAGTGGCTCTGAAAGATGGAGCAGCCTCGACGCACGCAGCCTCATTATATAGTGCACTATACAAAACTATATGAGCAGGTGGTGGAGGAAGATGTCCATTACTATTAATATGAATTTTTGTTTTTAAATTACTATAAATCACAAATCAAACTAAATTTAATATATTAAATGAAATAAAAAATATATAAAAATTATTTAATCAAATGTCATTGATTCATTGTAAATAAAAAAAAGATAATTGACGAAATTCGTTGAAATTTTTTTTTTAATTGTTTAGGTGGGTTCTAATATTTTGTTGTATTATTAAATTAATATTTAGTTACAATATAAACACTATAAATTAATAATTTTGGAACTTTGATATTTTATTAATTTATACATTTATTAAATTATCGATTTTGAATAAAATAAATATTTATTAATAATTAGTTAAAATAATATAAAAATTATTGTGTTTTGTATAGTTTCATTCTAAAATTAAAGATGAATTATATATATATTTCAGTGTTAATAAAAAACAAGTAAATATTATACTTATATTTTAGTATATTATCATAGATTTATATATATATATATATATATATATATATATTTGTATATGATTATATATGGTAATTATCAATTTATGATATGAATGAGATTATATATTTACATAAGAGTTTCAAAAATATTATTATCTTATTATCTTATCGAATTCTGCTAATTTTTACACTAATCAGACTGGGAAGGGGAGAAAAATATTATTTTATAGAGTTTATTAATTTATCGAGTAGTAATTTATAGAGTTTATACTGTAGTTATTAATGAAAAAGGCTTTCTACTAGGTGTATTATTGATGTTAATAAATTAATGATGATCTGATGAGCAAAAGTTGTCTTTTTGTTTAGGCCAATTTCAAACAATGGTTGTTCCACGGCCTCCAACTATGCACGAGTATCGATTATACTTCGCTTCTTTGCTGAAAACATTTCAGAACAAAGCCTATAAAGAGTTTGTCAGGGTCCTCAGAGATATAAAAGCAACTCTTGGGTATGAATTTCTCTACTCTTAGTCTCTTAATCTACACAACAAACTGACACACTTGTGAATGTATTCTCTTACTTGTTCTCTTCTCTGTAGAGGCGCTAAACCTAGTCACTTGGCAAGGATTGAGGAAATCCTGAAAGATCACCCGAAGCTGCTTCTTGGTTTCATTAGCTTCTTTACCGGTGCTAACTATGGATGGTGCGCTCGAGTACATGGATCATGTGAATGAAGCGTTCCACGATGAACCTGCAAAGTATGACCAGTTTCTCGAGATATTGCTTGCAGCTCATACGTACGTAAATGAAGTTATTTTTGGTTTTGCTCCTAATTATCCATTCAACAAACACACACACACGCACACGTGATCTGATTTCTGATGTGTTACTGGTGTCTTTGCAGAGTTGATGAAGCAGATAGTGCACTTGCAAGAGTGGAGGAACTCATGATAGATCACAGGGATCTGTTTCTGGATTTCGTTGTCATCCTTGCTGCTCAGCCTAAGATAACAATCCCTCCCAAGACTGCGCCTCCTCCTAAGAAGAAAAGAAGACGTGCCAAGAGGTACTGATGGACTGGCTTTGATGACGAACAAACTGATAGAATATGGAAAACATGAGTCACCATGTATCAAGGCAATACCTCTAATTGCTCCTATCATGATTCGTCATTTACTGTGTAGTCAATAGTGTATATTTACTTCCCATGTAAGAGATCTCACTCTCTGTATATAAACAGAGCCTACACCATCAATAACAATTATCAGTTTCCATTACTCAATACAAACAAGCGTAAGGTATATGAAATACCATTTTGATCATTCCTCTAATTTTGCTAACTTGTGACAGACTTATGTATAATGAATACTTTGCAGGTCTTGGAGCCGTAATAACAAGTGTAGCCGTGATCGATGATGCAGCACAAGTCTATTATTTAGAACCACACTTCTAATTTTATCTCTGAAATATAATTTTTTTAAAAGTTTTCTATGCATTTTTTTACTAGTTAATTATGATGAATTGTAAACTTTTTTTAAAAAAGAGTTAAGTTTATTGAACTACTATTGCCTAAGAGTTACAGAAAATTGTTAATAACAAAAAAAAAAANNAAAAAAAAAAACGGATCATTTATAAATCAAGTTTTAATAACAAAATTGTTAATAACACATACTCTGTTTTTGAATATTTATGTGAAAACTCCCAAAAACCTATATCAATCAAAAACAGAGTATATGTGAAATATTCTAAATATCTATGAATTAAAAAAACAGAGTATGATTTTGATGGAAAAAAAGGCATGCGAGAAATGCCAGCACCCTGAGCTTTTCAAGTTCTTGTTTTCTCTTTTATGTCAAATGAATAAATCTTGGGTTTTCTTATTTGCAGACAAGATCAGCGGACGAATGACAGATCACATATTATACTTTAAAAAAAAAAAAAAAAATGGTTACTCTTTGAATCAAATCGCATGCTGGAGAGAGAGTAAATTGAAACATATACTCATGCTCAGTTACCAAGAACGTTAGATCCCAAATTTCAGCAAGTTTACAGATTAGTATCTTTCTTTGATCACTGGAAGAGAAGAGAAGTTGGATTTCAAACCTCTGGATATGATATAGTATCAGATGAGTCTTGGCCCTGGTGGGATGCTCACATCTCTTAGCGCACTGAATAATTCAGAGTTCATCAACTGTAGTTGATACATAAACGAAAGCTCAAAGAGCTTAAAAGGGGATATGCAGATTACAACATACCTGTCGGTAAGCAATGGCAATGTGGGATCTGTCTTGTAGTTCTTCTCGTATTTTTGTTATTCAAGCTTCAATAGCATAGTTCTTGTCTTCTTGATCGTGAGTAAAAACGGGGGTCTTCATGAAAATAAAAGTTAGAGAGTTTGAAGAATATGAAAAAGGATCTAAACGAAAATCAGAGTCTGACTTATTAAAGCCCATTATATTTGTCCAATAATAAAACGGCCTGGCCCAGTTTCTCTACACTTGCATCGCTCATTCATTTTTCTCTTTCTCTGTTTTCTCTCCCATCTCTCGCCTCCGCCGTCTCTTACTCGACGCCACCGTCAGGAACTGTAAGCGCATCTCTCTCAATACTCGGAAAATTTTATGCTCTCTGCTCATACAATCTTTATTTCAGCAAGGCCTAGCCACAGGCAGGTCCTTGATTTTATGTATCTCGGTAGCTCTGAAATCTGAACTATCTAACTTGAGCTGCTCAGTTTTATTTTATTCTATTTAAGGGGTTTTTTTAGGGTTTAATTCTGTCTCGGTTCTACTGTCAAAATATCTAAGGGTTGCGTTGTCTCTCGTTCCTGGTTAAAAATACGATCTTTATTGTTTTAATCGATTGTTACTTGGAGTTTTATTTTCGTTAATTTGGTTTATGTAAGCAACTGAAACATATAGAGATGAGTGAGTTCATGTTAATTGTTTTGCGCTTTTATGTTTAAGGTTCTCTCTGTAATGGAGAAATCTCGGGAAAGCGGTTTCTTGTTCTGTAATTTGTGTGGAACGATGTTGGTCTTGAAATCATCCAAGTATGCAAGATGTCCACGATGCAAAACAACCCGAAATGCAAAAGGTATCCTTGAATTTGTTTTTGATTTTTATTTTTATTTTAATATATGTAGACTCCTATGTTTTCATATCTTAAACGAACAATTTTGCTTCTTAGTTTGGCTAAACTTAATTGTGATTTTTAATGTCATTGTTTTCAGAAATCATTAGCAAGGAAATATCTTACACAGTTTCTGTTGAGGTATTTGTCTTTTCTTTTATTCAGCAGTGTGGAGTCTCAGTCTCGCTAGTTTTGCTGCATTGTATAATCTCTGTGTGTTATTCACAAGTTGTGTATACGAAATCAAATTGAGTTTTGTTTCTGTTTCACGGAGTTGCGAGTGTCCCGACCTTAGTATATCTTAGTCCATTGTTATTAGGCGAATGAACATACACACACACACAAAGAGACCAGTCCTGTTATGTAATTACTTTCAAACCAAAGATAGAGACTGCTTTTGCTGCTCTTGCAAGAATATTATTGCATTATGACCCACTCTTAACCCATTTCTACGGTGTTTGCGCTCTCTTTTGGAGTTATACAGAGATCTCAATGCTGTGTAAGCATGGAACAACTTATGATCTTTGGTTTTTGTAGGATATCAGAAGAGAATTAGGAATATCTCTGTTTGGTGAAAAAACGCAGGAAGAAGCTGAGCTACCAAAGGTTTGTTATGAGAAAAGAAACAAGCAAAAACATATTACGTTTTTTTTTTTTTTTTCTCAATCTCTCTGACTTTTTTTATTTTATTTTGATGATTCTCTTTGCAGATCAAAAAGGCGTGCGAGAAATGCCAGCACCCTGAGCTTGTCTACACAACCAGACAGGTAACTCCAGGCTTTTCAAGTTCTTGTCTTGTCTCTTTCATTTTAGAAAAAGTAATCATCTTGAGTTTTCTTATTTGCAGACGAGATCAGCGGACGAAGGACAAACAACATATTATACTTGCCCTAATTGTGGACATAGATTCACAGAAGGTTGAATGATCATTTATTCTCATCTCCAGCAGGCGACCGCAGAGAATACATTAACAAAGTTTAAAAGAAACTTATGGTTTATATTCAACAAGTTTATGGTTTCTGGATTTGCTGCTTATTTTTAAGTTTTTGGTTTCTGTATTTGCCTATATACAAAAAGTCGGCTTAGCAAATCACACATTTCGCACACACATAAAAAAGAAGCAGTAAATCACACACACACACAAAACATTAATAAAATCAAGACAGACCAAAGGCCAGTAAAAGCTCATGGGCTTATTTTGGTGCCCCTTTCACCGGAAACTGTAAATTCATTCCAGAAAATCTTGTGCATGGGTACAATTAATGCCAATTATGGTGACTCGCTCGGCGTGGATGGAAAGGCCAACAACATTAGCTAACATTAGCTTTATGTTGCGACTGCGAAATGACTCCGACGACAAAGCCACCCCAGCCAGTAACATCATATCGAAAATACGACCTCTTTCTTCTTCTTCTTCTTCTGCTTCTGCATCATATACAGGTGCTGGAGGTACAAGCGCTACTGTCTCCTTACGAGCCATGAATGAGATGTTTTGAAAGTAGAGGGGTAATCAAAGTAAAAACATTGTAGGTTTTCTTTCATTCCGCTGGTGTTTTACTTCTGCCCTTCCTCTAAGACCTTTAAGGTGGATCGGTACGAGATGCAGTTTCATCAATCAGTTAGTCAAATCCTATCTAAAGTTGGTTCATGTAGTTTCATAGTACCTGAAAAATAATTTTGGTATTCAGGTGCTCGTATTGCTCATACCTTGAGTGAGGAGTGCACACATGTGCTTGTTGATCTGCGTATGCAAGTGAACGAAGCTCTAGTGAATGCAATTTTAGCCAAAAAATCGATCATCTTGACAAATTAGGTTAAGGTGTGATTGAGAAATTCCATTGTTACTCATCGCTTGTTGTTTGTTGATGTGGTTTTAACTTTTGTTGTTTGTTCTAGCTTCTTGCGTAAAAAAGTATCCGCAGCTAAATTCCTGGAAACAGTCAGCGAGTATCATATCCTTTTAATGTCCATTTCCCAGTTGTAGAACAAAATCTTTCGGTTACTGACATGCAAAATGTTCTTTCAGGTACAAACGATCAGTAATGAGTTTGCTTTGTTGTTCAGCAGGAGTAAATAATGGGAGTTGGGACTTAATATAGTAGGATCATGTGGGTCAATGTATGAACGTTAAAACATATAAAACATTAAAATTATGAACGTTATTGTTTCCATTTGACTAGTGCAAATTGAATGCAAAATTGTTGACTATCTAAGTGAAAAGTCATTGCAGAATTATAGTCTCATCTCTGCCATCTCTAATATTTACGGAAATACCAGTTTTGTTTAAGAAACTCGATTTTTATTATGGTCCTTAATATTTATCGTCGTCGTCATAACATTTTTGTAATATTCTGACATTAATTAATTATTAATATCACAGTTCACAAGTTACAACAAAATTCAATATTCGATCTCGTTATAAGAAGAAAACAGATTATTAGTAAGAAAAACGTAAGGCTATTTTGTGCCAGAAGAGCCAATACAAAAAGTCATGGCTTAGCATATCACACAAAATAGAGAGAGTATACTATCACTTTTTAAAAAGACAAGACAGACCCAAGCGCAATAAAGTATCCCAAGCCCATTGGCTTTTATTGTATGTCAACGTTACGCAGCACCACCACCTTTCATCGGAGCTGTAAAACTCGCTGGATGTTATCAGTGGCTACGTCATTTTTTCCGGCTGCTTCTGCGTTGCAACCAAGCTTCAGTTTGATCGAGAACCTAGGCATAGGCAAACTACTCGGCGGCGGAGATAATAACATGATCGCTGGACCGGGATAACCATCAAATCCTGGAGGAAAATCATTTGGGTGGTTAGAACGGATTGGAACTGAACCAGTTCTAGTCAGTTTCGGTGCAGATTCAACGAACTCTACTTTCTTCTGTGTTCCAGAAATTGCCTTCGTCGGGGCGTAAGGGAGAGTAGAGTTGTTAACACGTGGTCGAGAGCTGTTGACACGTTGAAGAGGAAGAGTTGAGCTGTTGACACGTGGGAGAGGTAGAAGAGGAGGCTGCGAGTAATTAGGAGGCGGCAGATTTGCCGGCGAAGATCCCCAAGAAGACGCTGGATTCATCGGAAGAGCCAAACTTCCACTGGATCTTGAAAGCGAACCACGAGAGCCCCTTCTTCTAGGGTTCTTGAATGGTCTCAAACCCGAAACCTGTTTACCCGGTGAACGTTGCACTGATATTGTTTCCATTTGATTAAAACTAAGAAAAATTTCTTTGATATGTTTACAAGAAAATGAGTTTATGAAGATATCGAAGAATAAAACAAGGAAGAGAAAGATAAATTATGTATATGCTTTTCAATGGTGACGATCTACCAAATATTACGATCGAAAACACTATAGTTTAAGTTGATAAATTTTTCAAAAACGAAGAGTTTATAAAACATGATAATATTCAAACTTCCATAACAAGATCCGATGGATCGATCGTTTGATAAACTCTCTCTCTCTCTCTCTCTCTCTAAGAACCCTAACCTCGAGAGGACAGATGTTGCCAGTCACTGGCATGGCTGTTTCTTTTTATAATGGAAACCACCAATAATAATGCTTTTTTTTTAATATACAAATTCGTTTTATAAAGTATTTATTTTTGTAGACTAAAATGTCGCAGTATATTAATGTAATAGCTTCAAGTTTACATTCCATTTGCGCCATACAGCACAAGTCCCGGGAAACACTGTAGGACGGTCACCGCCGATTGAAGCTAAACCGTTGGATCATAAAAAGTATTACTATAGCCGTTCAGAGAATCTGAGCCGTCTAACGCGGGATCTGTTTTAGCTTTTAGGAAGATCTAGACCATACACGTCTGTTTCATCGGTGGCTATCTTCCGTGATGACCTCACGTGGAGGGAAAGTGTAGGTCCGAGTCAATTCTGTCGCCGTAGATCTTGATGACATGGCATCACACCAGCCATTCATCGTTGTCGTGAGATTTCCTAGAATAGGATTGGTCGGTCTTCATGCATCGTTTGCATGTGCCTGCCATAAAAAATAATAAGAAGGCAGAAGAATATCGAAATGTCGATATGTATTTTATATGGTGGACATTATGATAGAGAGCGTCGAGGAAATCACTACGATATTGTCTATTGCGTAAAGATCAATTTTAAAAAAATATAATTATATGATATTAAAAATTGAAATTCAAATGATAGGTATTAAGTTATCATATGAACGTACGATTGGGCCTATAAGCTGATTGAGTAAACTAATTAATAAAACTACGTATACTGCGATCTGCGAATCAAAACATTGTCATTTTCTTAATGGTACCATTTCAACGATTGAGCCAATAAGAACGTACCGAATCTTTAACGGGGAAGTTGTTTTCGGAAAAGAGGAAACTCGATAACAATTCAGAATTACTAAATATAAAAAGATCATTTAACAAATCTATTTTTGTCTAATAGTTGAGAATTCGTCAATTTGCAATATGGATCAAATTTATACACTTTGATTTTAATCATGATTGGTAATTACTAAATGGAAAAAAACTTACATTCACAAACTTCAAGGATTGGTCTCGGTGTCAATTCAAAATCTTACGATTATCAGAAATACAGAAAAATTATCATACTCATGCATATGGCAAATAACTTATTAAGTTATAAGCAAGTGGGTAGTACTGATTTCTTTTAAGAAATAGATATAGTCTATTTTATGTCGATGTGCTTTGGAACACCAAAAATATATAAAATGAATGTCATAGGTAAATGTGATTATATACAAATATTTTACCAAGGGTAGCTCGATAGGGTTATTATATACTCCATCTGTTTCATACTCATACGTCCACTTTTTCAAGCAACATTTCTCTAGACTGCTTATAATATGGGACAGAGGGAGTATTACTTATTATTCTGGCAAAATGTATCTGGACAATATCTGAATGTATCAAGCTCAAAACACATCCAGATATATCTAGATACATTGCAAATAAAAAATGCCAGAATGATAACTAATATGAAACGGAGGGAGTATAACGTTGTATGATCGCAGCTTTTTTTTGTACTTGTTTTGGGATGACCATGGTTAGGTGTGGTCTCTCTCTTCTTTTCATCATTTTGTCTCATATATCAATATTTAATACATTACAGCGTGTCTGGTAGAAATTTGGTTCTATTTGTTGACTTTCATTTTTCAACCAAAGAAAATCAAAATTTAACGCAAGTTTCACTTAAGTCAGACATAAGCTGTAATATATACACGCAAAGATACATACTATACATATGAATATCACATATTACTTACAAACGAAGATCATGACTATAGAAATCCATGTGTTGCCGGATTCACCATAAAAGTTGGATCACAGACTGATATTTATATAATTATAGGTACAACATATCCGCTGCAAAATGATCTTATGGAATTAACTAATTTGACATTCCAACAAATATAATACATACAGCAGTAGTATATTAGCTAATAATTCCTTAATGCGAAGCAAAAGGATCATTTAAAAAGCAGATCTAGACAACAAAACAAGGGCATTGGAGCATAAAAAGTGAAGTACGTGGCCTTAGATATGGTCGGTGCACAAAGTAATAATAATCATAATGGACCACGTCACTCGTTAAAGGTGACTCCAAAAAAAAGTAGCAATGCACTCTCGCGCGTGTCGTGGTAATTCCACATAAACCCTAGCTAGCAGCTACGTATAAATGTGCCAATGTGGGTAATTTTTTGAAAATTTGAAATTTGGTGTCGAATGGGATCAAGGGGAAATAAAATGGAAATAACCTAAGTAATAACTAGTATCATTTCTATTACCAAGAAATTTCATACCAAGAAACTAAAAACCTAAGTAATACCATACATCTAATAACTGGTATTATTTCTATTACCAAGAAATTTCATACAATACAATATAATTCATTTGATGGTCGAGAGTCGAGAGTCGAGACTATACAATATAAATCACGTACCAAAATAACATTTAATTTCCAAGATCCAATGGTTCGAAAGAGAAGAAGGCCGTCCCATCAATGGGCTGGCTGTTCTGATTATATAGTGTAGGCACATAACAATAGCAATTTTTAATCTAACATAACAATAGCTTATAACACAACTAAAAGGAGATAGTGGGCAGCAAGAATAAAAGGTGACATTACACGTCAAAAGAGAGGATTGACGAGTAAGCAGAAAAATGGGGAACGAGAAGTCGACGCAAAGGTTTGATGAAATAAATAAAAATTGTGATGCCTTGCTATAAACTTCTTTATTTATCGATACTATTGAAACAAATACAATAATCGCAGCCAAACAAATGGACGTTACATAGAGAATCCGTATATAACGCTCTTGAAAAATTCCTATTCGAAACCGTTTTTTAAGAAAACAAAAAGTCTCTCTGATCAATTTCTCTCAAGTGAATGAAAGAACGAGTGAAATAGTAATGTGACTATGTTTTTCGAAGATTTTCTCTTTCTCTAACGTAAAATTATAGGAAGATCAATATTATTAATTGATATTTAATGCAATCGCCTTTTTTCTGGATGTAATTCTTATTTCGTGGTTCTAAGAAAGGAGACATACGAAGAGTTCGAAGGAGATTTGATTGGATGAGAAATGGGAATAATCAGCACAATATTGGGTTTGATTGGTTTCGGATTCGGAACAACGATCGGAATCGTTATCGGTTACTACTTGTTCATCTATTTCCAGTCTACTGATGTTCAGGCATCTTCGAATCCTTCTTCTCAATTAACCGATCCGTTTTTGTTTGTTCGATGCATTTTCCAATTTGTTTCCGTATAAATGATTTCTTGTTAGAATGCGACAAATCGTGGTTATATATGTTTTCTTGTTCGAATGCGACAAATCGTGGTTATATTTTTTTTTCTTTCCGAAAATACCTTTCATGGTCTCAGTAATTATATCATTTTGCATGCAGGAAATCTTACGATCACTTATTGTTTTTCTTCTCAACTTTTTTTTTTTTTTTTTGTGAGATCGATTGTGTCTGAAATCAACATAGAACAGATTGACGTGACTAGTCGTTTATGTAATGATTAATGTTTCCAAATGGTTAGAAAATTTTGAAGTTGAGCTCCCTGAATTATAATGTTCTTTCTTCGCCGTCAAAAAAAAAAAAAAAATGTTCTTTCTTCTTGCTTAGCCAAAGTTTATTGGTTAATGTGTTACTATTTTTTTTTCACAATTTATTCAGGCTCCAGAGATCAAGCCATTGGTGGAGTTAGATTCAGAAACTGTAGCAAAATTGTTTCCTGAAATACCTTTGTGGGTGAAAAATCCAGATTTTGATCGTGTATGTTTCTCTACTTCCTCTTAATTAAATAACAACAGTATATATTTAAATAAATTTCCTAACAAAGACCCTCTGTTCTCTTTGAAGATTGACTGGCTTAACAAACTCATTGGTTATATGTGGCCTTATATAGACAAGGTAGCTTCATGTTTTTTTTTTTTTGTCTTTGATCTTCAACTACTATCAACGATGGTTCTTTATAAACGTTTTTCAGGCGGTTTCTAAGATGGCCAAGTCGATTGCAAAACCAATTATTGCTGAACAAATCCCAAACTACAAAATCGATTCAGTTGAATTTGAAATGCTCACTTCGGGTTCATTACCACCAACTTTCCAAGGTTTTGTTCTCCTTGTGTTTTACACTCAAATTAAGATAGAGACACTCAAAATGTTTGTTTTTGATTCTCAGTACTATCATTTGGCAGGAATGAAAGTTTATGCAACTGATGACAAAGAAATTATCATGGAGTTGTCGGTGAAGTGGGCAGGGAACCCTAATATACTTGTCGCAGCCAAAGCTTTCGGGTTAAAAGCCACTGTTCAGGTAACTTTCTGATCTCTGAATCTCCAAGAAAATAAGTAACTTTTTGCTGAATGCTTGTAAGGATGTGTCAATATCAGGTGGTTGATTTGCAAGTCTATGCCACTCCAAGGATTACTCTGAAGCCATTGGTCCCATCTTTCCCCTGTTTTGCCAATATATTTGTCTCTCTAATGGACAAGGTACAATTAAGGAGAAATGTTTTTGTATAATACATAGAGATTCTAAAATATGATTTGTTCTCCAGCCACAAGTAGATTTTGGACTGAAGTTACTAGGCGCAGATGTAATGGCCATTCCTGGCTTATACCGATTTGTCCAGGTACGATGTTTTGTAAGCTGTTTTCTTTTCCTTGTCTCCCAAGCAAACATTTCTGTTCGGATCTGAAAAATCTCTAGTTAAGAAACATTTCTTGGCCTGGCTTCTTTGCTGTAGGAACTCATTAAAGATCAGGTTGCAAACATGTACTTGTGGCCAAAGACATTGAATGTTCAGTTAATGGATCCTTCTAAGTAAGTCTTTTGTTTGTCAAAGTTATCACTTTTCTACTACTATTTGAGAATTTGCTAATTACAGAAAGTCATGACCTGCATGCAGAGCAATGAAGAAACCTGTTGGATTGCTTGCAGTGAAGGTCATAAAGGCAATAAAGCTTAAAAAGAAAGATCTTCTCGGTGGATCAGACCCTTATGTGAAGTTAACACTCTCTGGAGACAAAGTTCCTGGTAAGAAGACAGTTGTTAAACACAGCAATCTAAACCCTGAGTGGAACGAAGAATTCGATTTAGTTGTCAAAGAACCAGAGAGCCAAGAACTACAGCTCATTGTTTATGACTGGGAACAGGTAATAAACATATCTTTGTTTGCATTCTCATACTTGCCTTTTTGGGTATTCTCACATTAGACTGTCTTCTTGATCAATCATCAGGTTGGGAAACATGATAAGATAGGAATGAATGTGATTCAACTTAAAGATCTTACTCCGGAGGAGCCAAAACTCATGACACTTGAGCTCTTAAAATCCATGGAACCAAACGAGCCAGTCAGCGAGAAATCGCGTGGACAGCTTGTCGTTGAAGTCGAATATAAACCCTTTAAAGAAGATGATATTCCAGACAACTTAGATGATCCAAATCCAGTAGAGAAAGCACCAGAAGGCACACCTTCTGGTGGTGGATTGCTTGTGGTTATTGTTCATGAAGCTGAAGATTTAGAAGGCAAATATCACACAAATCCTTCTGTTCGTTTGCTGTTCAAAGGAGAAGAGCGTAAAACAAAGGTATAAAAAAATTCTCTTTTACTCAAATAAAAAAACTTGCATATTTACATTTACATAATAAAGAAAGACATCGCATTTGGGTTTTTGAAACACTTTTGATTTTATTTGCATGCAGCGTGTGAAGAAGAACAGAGAGCCAAGATGGGATGAAGATTTTCAGTTTCCATTAGATGAGCCTCCCATAAATGATAAGCTTCATGTTGAAGTCATAAGTACTTCTTCACGATTGCTTCATCCTAAGGTAGAAACAATATTAGATCTCTTTGAATCAGATCTTTGAGCAAGAACAAGAATTTTGATTATTGAGTGGTTTAATTTTCTTTTTATCAGGAACCTCTTGGGTACGTGGTGATAAATCTTGGTGATGTTGTGAGTAATCGGCGAATCAACGAAAAGTATCATCTCATTGATTCCAAGAATGGTCGGATTCAAATTGAGCTTCAGTGGAGAACTTCTTCCTGAGTCAAAAGGTTCGTGTTATTTCTTCTCTCTTAGGGTTCACGAAGAACGCTTTTTGGTTTCCAAATCCTTGCGGTGTACGTAAAATTTGTTGCTATGACTTGAATTTAAGCATAATTGGGCCTATACAAACATAAACAGGCTTTGTTTAAACCTTATTCAAATGGGTTTCATGGACATTACTGGGCCAATTCTTTAATTATTAATCTTTTGCGATTTTAATTTATTTCTTTGACATGTTAATTCCGATTTATTTTTGTAGCTTATTGAAAAAGGGGAATAGTTTAAATTTTGCAAATTTTTCTATTTATGATTTTAAAAATGTGTTGGAGTTGGTTGATACTATAATTATGGAGTACTATTTTATAACTAAAATGAAATGGGGTTAGTTAATAAAGTGGGATGGTTAATGGTTGGTGAATAGTTGGTAGGGACGAGGAAGGTGCAAATGATTTGGTTAACTCATACTACCTTCCTCCACTTTCTCTTTTATTTTTCTTTATTTAGTTCCGCAATCACTTCCTCTAATCTCTAACTCGTAGAAAGGGTATTATGTTCTGTATTTATAGTTGTAGATTGACGGAGTATATCGTAAAAAAAAAATTATGACCATATGAGTGGTTAAAGGATAAACAATGTTCTAAAATGTCAATGTTTGTACAAATTACTACGGTCTACGGTCATTGGATAAAACAGTTAACTGAAATTAACTTTGATTTAAAAATTTAAAATAAATATGGATTGAAAAAGTTAAATATAAAACATGATGCCAATTAGCTACTAATTATGATTCAATGAAATTTAACAGCGAAGCTACCGTCTTTTTTTGGTTAAAGAACAACGAAGCTACCGTATGGTGTGATTATGATTCGGCGATGGTACATTCAGTGACGTGGTGGATTGTTATTGGTTGGCCTAGTTAGAGTTGGGCACGTCCCATTGGACTCTGGTCGCCTATGTTTCGTAATTCGAAGGAATCGAGCAGAAAAAGAAAACAGATTACTAGTATGATTTTACTTATTTAGGAATCGTGCCGTAACACTAAGTGGCACGTTCTTTGATGAGAGTTGCTAAATCCAATTATTATTAGAGATTTCATTCATGTCTCTCCATGTTTTGAGTACGCCTCTCGTAACACTAAAGTCTCTTGTATGATCATTTGATTGTACCACCGGCGAAATTAAAAACTTACAAGAAACTTAAATGTCATTGAGTTAGATGACTACCCAATACAGGAATTCAAATTCGATAGCTAAACAAAGTGTTTTTTAGTCTTGAAACGTTAAAGTGTTTACCAACTATGTTTTACATGAGATTTTGATTGATGATGATTAAACTAAGATAACAACTTTAGTTGTTGTTTTGGTGAATTGACAAACTTCTAGAGAGTAGAAAATTAGAAAATTATGGCCAACACATTTTGCTTTTTATGAAGCTAGTTTTTTTTTACAATATATCGGTAGGTACCAAGAGAATTAGACGGATTAGCAACTTCTTAACCAATATTGATTAGTTTGAGTTTTAATAATCAAACTTCAATAGTTTCAGTTTGATTTTTGTTAAACCTACAAATGCCATGAGTTGGGAAATTCGATAAATAGTAAAATATATTCCGAGAATACAAATTACAAACATTCATGACATTTGTATTTATCTTGTTTTAAAAACGCCGATAGATCGATCCTTCATTCAAAATTCAAATCCGTGACATAAAAGAAGAAGAGAATTCAAAATTTGAAAAAAATAAACATAAAAAATACGTGGTGAAAATATAAAGTATAATTTAAAAATATAAAAAGGTGAGTGTATATGATAAGGAGGTGTTTGGTGGTGTAGCCTTAGCTGGCAAATAGTTGTATTGTATTAACTCTGTCTTTAGTCCCTCTAGGCTCATCTCTCAAAGTCACCAATCAACCGCCAAAAAAAAAAAGCATTTCCTTCTTCTTCTTCTCATCTCTCATCGATTTCGCGTTTGCCATTTTCGAAATTTTTTGTTCTCGTTCTCTGCAATTTGTTGCTTGTCAGATTCACAACTCTCGTGTTCGGATTTGGTTATCGAGATAGAGGTAGATTTGCTTCTAAGGAATGTCGAGGATTTGAAGAAGAAGAAGAAGCACAAAGGGGATTTTTAGGTTTTTTTTTTCCGAATCTGACGGCGGAGATGAGCGCGTCGAGGTTCATAAAGTGTGTGACCGTCGGTGATGGTGCCGTCGGAAAAACCTGCATGCTGATTTCTTACACGAGCAACACTTTCCCCACAGTAATTTCACTTTCTTCTCTTTCCAATTTCTATTTTCAGCTTCCTGGGAGATGGATTTTGGAGATATCATCTTAAATCTGCTAGTAATCTCTACAATCGACCATGTTTTGTAACCAAGATGATGAGTAATTTCATCTGACATAGTCAAATTTTGCTGTAGACTGCAATTTGAGCCATCTCATACAAAATCTCGAAGGTTTAGATCGGAAAATCATGAGCTGTTTACTATAAGTTGATCAATTAGAATTTGGTGGATTCAGAGGATGTGGTAATCTAAGCCATAGCATTGCCGTTGATCTTGTAGCCTAATGTAAAATCTGTGACTTGTTGTGATTGGTTTACAGGACTACGTTCCAACTGTTTTCGACAACTTCAGTGCTAATGTGGTTGTAGATGGGAACACAGTCAATCTTGGATTGTGGGACACTGCCGGTAAATCTTTCGGTTTTCAACAAGATTTGAGTTTTCTATTTGGTTAGGGTTTGACTTGGTTTGCTTTTTTTGGGGTTTGGAAACAGGCCAAGAAGACTACAACAGGTTACGACCTCTGAGTTACCGTGGCGCCGATGTTTTCATTCTTGCTTTCTCTCTGATCAGCAAGGCTAGCTACGAGAATATTGCCAAGAAGGTTTGTCTCTTTTGTTTATAGTCCAATATAAGTTTTGTGATCAGTGGACTAAAACCTCATCTTGTTCCTCTCTCAGTGGATTCCTGAGCTCAGGCATTATGCTCCTGGTGTTCCCATTATCCTCGTTGGAACAAAACTCGGTAATCAAACTCTCTTTCCTTCAGTGAACTGATCATCATGCTATTGTATTTGACTGAAAGATCTTTGGTTATGTTCCTGCAAATCTTGTGACTCCAGCAATAGTTGTATGGTCATGGGAGATTGTTAAATTTGTTTGGTATTTGCAGACCTTCGAGATGACAAGCAATTCTTCATAGATCATCCTGGTGCAGTGCCAATCACTACAAACCAGGTACTTAATATTATTTTGTAATGGTTAATCTCGCCATGATTGCCAGTTCTTGACCATGTATGGTCTAATGGTGTTATGGATGATGCAGGGAGAGGAACTGAGGAAACTAATTGGCTCTGCTGTCTACATCGAATGTAGTTCAAAGACGCAACAGGTAGGCATAAAAAAATAGCTTGTCCTGGTTATTACTGTTTACATAGATTCTTGTTAAGAGACTCAACTTGTTTGTTTTTTTGTTCCCTTATTGGGGGATTCTGCAGAATGTGAAGGCAGTGTTTGATGCAGCCATTAAAGTTGTGCTTCAGCCCCCGAAGCAGAAAAAGAAGAAAAAGAACAAGAACCGTTGCTCGTTCTTGTGATAAGAAGAAAATCTTTAAGAATAGGTAAACAACTAAAAAAGAAGAAGAAGAAGAAGATGATTATGATATGGACTATTTGATTCGTCCCCATTTCTAGTATGATAACTTCGACGTGAAGGGACATTTCTGGTAGCTTCTTGTATAGTTGCTAAAACAAGCTGTGTTGTTGTGTCTTTTACTCTCTGCTGGTGAGTCTTTTGAATTCAGTGTGTTCTACTCTTCCTATGTAGACTAATCTCTCTTTCTCTCCCTTCTCTTTTGTTCTTGATGAGAATCATTTTGTATTGACATATGAATCTAATTACTATTGCAACTTTTAATTTTTACGTTTTAGCTATTGTTTTCTACTTCTAACCCCAATTGTATATGCAAGTGATGATCCGATTGAAAGACATTATGAGCCTAATGAATCCAACTGAGGAGCTTTTGTAGTCAACTTTATTAAACCCAAAACTTCTTACATCGTATTATTGTTTTCGAGCATATTCAAGATACTGTGAATGGTTGTGAAAGTAAGAGACACGGCTTTTGAATTTTTTTGAAAAAACAATGTTTTCAGTAGTGTCAAAAAGTACAGAGATCATTCAAGTATAATAGATCACTGTGATTGCTACAATCAGTGGAACTGTACAAGCTAAGGCCTAAGGCTAAGTTGAGAAAGAACAAAACAATCTGGTGACCTAGAACGGGACTGTATACGGTAATGAAAAAATACCAACTTCAGACAAAAAACGAGCCCTAGGCAAAGAGCAATCTCCTGAAATCTGCAAGCTCATGGTCCTGTCATCATCATTACTGATGAAAGCTTTGGTAGAAGCATTCTCTTGCCGCCTTGAACCAAATAGCCAATCATCGCTGCTGCTGCTATTATCACCCTCCAACGAAATGCACGATGGAACCGATTCATCAAACAATGAATTGTACCGAGATTCTTTGCTCGTCTTATGTTTCTTTCTCTTCTTTGATTCAGCAATCTTTTCACTCTCAAGAGAAGTTGAGAGCAGCTTCTCATCGTCGTGACATGAGACAGCACTTGATATTTCGCAGGGTCTCTCAGCCTCGGAAGTGGAGCAAACACGATCCTCTTGAGGCACAACCTCAGCTTCTTTCGGTTTCTTGAAGACAAACCGTATCCGTAGAGGATTACCAGCTACAGGCGTAGCTACATACGAGAAAAAAGTACCCAGTTTCAGTACACGAGACCCCAATACAAGAATCAACATCAATATTGTTGGAAGTAGAAGAAAACCACAAACCTTTGACATTACTCTCAACAGCAGGAGAAGCTTCCCTTCTTCTCTTGTTACTGTTTTGGCTACCATCAGACAAATATCCAACTTGGTGATGTTGCTCATGCTCATCTGTCAAACAACTCTTCTCAAGTTGCTCAGACTCATCCGAGACTTGCTTGGTTTGAGAGATATGCTTCTTTTTAAGGGATTTATCATTCTTTAGTTTCTTTTCTCTCTTCTTCTCCTTCTTTTCTTTCCGGTGCGCCTTTTTAGAATCGACTATTTGGCTTTCGATCTTTATAATCCATCAGAATAAAGGATTTAGACTAGATGACATTTATCGGTTAACAACCAGAGAACGTGGGTACAATTCAAAAAGACAACCAAGAAATTGTTAACGAGTCACACATATAATATTCACAACACGTCTCTGTGGTTGACTATAATTGGTGACCAAATACATGTTTCCACGATATCGTTAGCGAAAGACACGCGAAATATGAAAGCATCAATAGATTAGTTTCACAGATCTATAGAGCATATAGCGCAACAATTCAAACAATTAGACTTATCCCGCAATTCAAACAAATCGGATCGTATCTGCAACCTAGCGATAAGGTGAAATCAAATTTTTAACTTGAGAGTTAAATCTCGCCTGAACATGAGAGAACACATGTTCAGGCGAGAGGACACCGTGCGAATCAATCACAAGAACTGAGTGCTCGACGAACCTTAGTCGATTCGACCAAGTTCTGACCATTCCCCCAGTTCCTCGCATACACAGGCGGTGGAGATGTGAAATATCGAGACATCGTTTTTTTTTTTCCCCTCCTCTCTCAGATCGAATCGATTAAACAATAAATGGGACACGGAGACGAACAGGGAGAGGACTAATCGAACCTAGGTTTCGGATCACGCCTACGGCAACTCTTATCTGGCGCGAAATCAATCGAAATCGGAGAAAGAGACGGAGAAGAGAACCTAATTTTGTTTTCTTCGACTTTGGATTGTTTATCGAAGAGAGAGAGAGAGAAGAAAATAGAGAGGGAGAAGCAAATTGCGGTTGAGATAATAATGGAGAGGGTAAGGTCTCTATTTAAAGACGCGTGAAACACTGAGATCCGCCGACTCGGCCTATACTTGCGTTTTTGGGGAATAAAAGAGAAAACCCTAATCTTCCTCAGATTTTTTTTTTGTTTTAAGGATATTTTCGTCACTCCCGCTCTCCGTGAAGCTCGGTCCGAGATTGCTACGTCATGTGAAAGCCCCTTTTTTATCCCTTGCGTCATTCTTACTCTGACCTAGTTATTGGGCTTAATAGACTTTACAGCCCATTTGCTAACCCAAACTGAAACCGTCCTTAGTACGAGGAAACTAGATTGGATTAGTTCTGGATTGGATTATGTGAATTTATAATGTCATGTCCTAACACTTTCTCAGAAAAACAGCTAGAATCATTTGTGGACGCATTAAATCATATCCTACTTCTTATCGACGGTTCGTTATAGCGCCACGTGTGCTCTTTTAAAACTTAAGGAAGTTCGCGATACATATAATCCTTCCCCAGACAACCAAATATTCCCTTGACTCTCGATCTATCTTTCATCTTCTCCTACGTCTCGTCGTCATCGTTTCTCTTCCGACTAATCTGATCGAACAATCGCCGACGTTAATCTAACAAACTTCAATCACCGAATTCAGCGATGCAACAAGGAGATTACAATTCGTACTATCACCACCAGTACTCTCAATTTCAAAACCCTCCCTCGAATCCTAATCCCAACCCCTCTCCTCCGGCGCCCGCCGCCGCTGGTCCCACCGATCTTACTCGGAACACGTACGCGTCGGCGCCGCCGTTCACTGGCGGTTATGGCTCCGCCGATTACTCTAACTATTCACAGAATTACCCTCCTTATGGACAAAACACTGATCACATCCCTCCTTCAGCTCCTTCCTTCACTCCCGCGGCACAGCCGCTTCCTCCTTCACCTCCGGCGACGTCTTTAAACCCTAATTCGTATTCCACCTTCAGCCAACCGCCCGCGGTTCATCCACCTGCATCGTCTTACGGATCATTTGACTCTACTGCTCCGTATCAGCAATCCACCACGCAGCCGATGTATTATCCACCGTACGATCAGCATCAGAGCTCTGGCTATTCCGCTCCGCCTCCTCCTCCTCCTCCTTCATCTGCGGCTGCACCGAACCCCAATCCTGTTCACGCTCCGCCTTACTCATCCTCCATGTACTCGGCACCTCCTTACAGTGGCGGTGGCGGAGGATCTTCCATTCCTCCTTCGTATGAAAAACCGTTCGATAAGCCGGCGAAATTTGATCAACCTGGTTACGGCGATTACGGCAGGAGCAGATCGGATGTAGGATCAGATCTATACGGAAAACGAACTGAGAGCGGAGGATCTTCCGCTGCGTATGAAGATTCCTACGGCGATGGCGTCTATGCTTATCAAGGAGGCAAAGTGGAGCCTTACGGGTCTCGCGGAACTCAGCCGAAATCGTCCAATTCGACCTTGTTCGACGATTATGGACGATCCATTAGCTTTTCCTCAGGGAGAGATTCCACTCCCAGCTCGAATTCTGCTAAAATCGTGAGAGCTGTCCCTAAGGCTGATGTGCAGGAAGATGCCACTGGTGGTGTGCAGAAATTTCGTGTCAAATTGTTGGCTGAGACCTACGGACAAACCACGACGGATGTTCTTTGCCACGTAATGTGCTCAATTCAATGTTTTTCTTCTTCAGTTTTCAGTGGTGTGATCATTTAGGTTCTGATTTTTAGTTTAACCGGGTGTCTGTTTTGTGGTAGCAGATTGGTTTGGATGGTCTCCGTATGCTTGATCCGAGTAGTAGCCGAACGTTGAGGATATATCCTCTTGAGAACATCACAAGATGCGAAGTAAGAGATTAGCTTCACTTGTTATCAAGATTTTTTTTATGTTCCATTTGCATGAATGATGAAATGTCTTATATCTATTGTATTTATCTTTCTATCAGAAACTAGATTCTTCGATTCTGGCTTTTTGGTCTAAGACTCCGGTAGACATCGAAGCTAAACGTATCAGATTGCAATCAAATAGTTACACCACCAACACCCTTCTGGATACAGTGACTGCTGCAATGTTTCAGGTTCGTAAACCTTTATGTTTTTATATCATTTAGGCTTAATGGGTTTCAATTCCATCATGCTTTCCGTTCATTTGTCTAACTATTTTCTGATGGTGGGTTTAGGCCAAGGAAATTGGGGGAAGTAGCAGGCCTCCTTCCTCTGCAAGGCTGGTTGAACAATCTGCTGAGAAGAAGAAAGGATTGGGTGATTGGATGAACATTATAAAGCCTGTAAATGAGGAGAAAGATCATTGGGTAGGGTTTTGTTCCTTCCTTTGGAAAATTAAGATAAGTGTCTTGTTGTCAAATCGATAAGCTAGAGTTTTGGTGGAAAAAAATCTCCGTAGTCTTATCGTTCTTGGTTAGCTGTGGTTTTCTCACTACGTTTATTTCTGGCTTCAGGTCCCTGATGAAGCTGTTTCCAAGTGCACATCATGTGGGTCAGATTTCGGTGCATTTATGCGAAGGGTATTGTTTCCCCCTCTGATCTTTTAATCTGGAATTAAGTTCTTGGCCATCCATAAGGGCTGACAATCCTTATGGATTATTATTTTTTATTGCAGCATCACTGCAGGAATTGTGGTGACGTCTTCTGTGACAAGTGTACTCAAGGCAGGATTGCTCTCACTGCTGAGGACAATGCTCCCCAAGTCCGTGTTTGCGACCGGTGCATGGTATGCTCTATCTATCTGCTCATCTTTCTTTAAGTTGTTCCATGGATTCCTGAGAATGTGTTGATCTAGCTCTAGCTTTAACATAGAGGACTCTAGTTGGCTGTTCTAGTTAAAAGTAAATTTGTAGTACCTCGTCTTGTCGGAGTAGGCCTCTTTAAGTTTGAAATGTGCTGCCACAATGTGACATATAAAAATCTAATTCTTGATGTGCAGGCAGAAGTGTCACAGAGGTTGAGTAATGCCAAGGAATCTGCTAGCAGCAGGAACGTGAGTGTGCAGAGCCATGAAGACCTTGCTAGGAAGTTACAGGTGAGCTTTATCTCCCTGGGTTCTTTATTTAGTTCAATGACTTTGATTCGGAACAAACTATATAATTGATTTCTGATTGCGGCTATATTTGACACAGGAGGAAATGGAGAAAAACCGCAAGTCCTCATCTGGTAAATCTTTATGTTTAATTAATACACTTCATACTTATGATTTATTGTTTCTGGTTTTCTAAATGGTTACTGAGAATGATATGTATGGTTTTAACAGGTTCTAGGGAAGTATCTGGGAGGCGGATGAAAGAAGTGGCTTGTCCAACATGCACAGTACACTTACAGGTTAGATTCATCTTTCTTTGTATGATTTGTATTTTCTAGAACAACGAATACTGGGAGGTCCTCATAGTTATAGTCATGTGTCTCATAGTTATAGTCATGTGTCTTATCTCATGCGTCTATGTAATCTCTCCATTTGACATAATCGTAGTAATTCTAGTTTTTTTAAATAGAACTACGTGCAAGCTCTAGAATTAAACAGCTGGACGTGGTTGTCTATTAAAACTGAATCATGGAGATTGTCCCTTAACCATTTAGAATTGAATCGCAGGTTCAGGTTCCAATCTCAGGATCAGAGACCATTGAGTGCGGAGTTTGCCAAAACCCTTTCCTCGTTAGCGCGCATTGATCTTCCTACCCTCTTTTTTTGCTTGACATATAACGATTAAAAAAGTATGAGATTTGGTTATTGAAATCGAGTTTTATCAAAACCAAAACAAAGTTGTTGATCCTGTCTCATGTGCGTATTGTTTCTTTCCCCTTTGTGTGTGTATGAAAGTCTCTTGAGTGATGAATAGTCTGTCTTATTTAATCAAGTCTGGCTCTTTAATGACTGATCAGTTGATTTACTTGTACTTTCAATGTCTATGATCACTTTTCAAATTGTTTTCGGATGGGATCATCTCGCATTTTCTCCCTTTCGTACGAATATCGATTGTTTACTGAATTTAAGGAACGTTTGAAATGTGTGAATGATGAAGCTATAAGAGACAAGCATCTCCTTCTTGTAAACCATATAAACCGCATGCTTTGTGTCCGGATTGTATTTCTATTCAAGTGAAAAAGCACTTTTGACTACTTTTGTCTTCCACTCCTTTATATTGTGGAGCTTCATAACAAATTCTTTTTAACGTATCAGACATCTTACAGCTAATATGTTGCAAGATAGCTTGGTTTCAAGTTCTTGTTCTTTGTCCGGTTCCAAACTATTTCGATGTGTTTTGTTTCTCCCACTCCTGTTTATCTTCTTGACAATCCATGCTTCAGCGAGCCGCTTACAGCAAGTTCCAGGGCCAGCGCCGACACCAGAGCCAAAGCCACCATGTCCAAGTCCTGGGCCACGCAACACGACGTTTCCTGCCATCTTTGCATTTGGGGATTCAATCGTAGACACAGGAAATAACGATTACATTTTGACATTGATCAGAGCTAATTTTCTCCCCTACGGCATGGATTTTCCACATGGAACTCCCACCGGCAGATTTTGCAACGGCAAAATCCCTGCTGATTTTATTGGTGATCACTTTGCCTTTTCTTTTATCATGTCTTTAGACTAAACATAGAAACTTATAAATTTATGTAACTTATACGTAAACGATATTCATGCATAACTACGTAAGCTCACATGCCAGCATACTTGAAATTGATCTTTTTGGTCTTTTTTTATTCTTCCTTTCACAGCGGAATTTTTAGGAGTGAAACCAACTTTACCACCATACTTGAGACCGGGACTGACCAAGGAAGATCTTCTCACTGGTGTATCCTTTGCTTCGGGTGGTTCTGGCTTCGATCCTTTGACACCTTTCGTAGTAGTAATGACTAATAACATTAATTAGTTTCCTTGGCGCTCTAATTATCTCCTTTAGCTTTTAAACATTTTCATTTGATTTCGTTTTGTTTTTTTTTTCTTGTGTTATCAATCTTATAATTATACCCAAGAGAGCTATACCGATGTCAGACCAACTGACATATTTTCAAGAATACATAGAGAAAGTGAAAGGCTTTGCGGGAAAAGAGAAAGCTGACCACATCGTATCCAAAAGCCTAGCCCTTGTGATTGCGGGCAGCGATGATCTAGCCAATACCTACTATGGTTCACATGCTGAAGAATTCTTATATGACATTGATTCGTATACCTCTTTTATGGCTAGCTCTGCTGCAAGTTTCGCTATGGTATACGTCGAAACTAGTTAATACGTTGATCCTATTGGTTTAAATGAGCTAGTACGTAAAAAATTAATGAATATGGATTTGGCAGCAACTATATGAATCTGGAGCAAGAAAAATAGGATTCATTGGTGTTTCGCCGATCGGGTGTATACCAATTCAGAGAACCGCAAGAGGAGGTCTTGACAGAAAGTGTGCTGATGAAATAAACGTTGCAGCTCAGCTTTTCAATTCCAAACTCTCTACAAGTTTGCATTCATTGAGTGAAACCATGGAAAACGCCACATTGGTGTATATTGACATCTACTCTATCTTCACTCATATGATCCAGAACCCCAACGAATATGGTAATATTTAGCCACACCAATGTTGTATACATATTTATATGGGTGGATGGTTTTAAAGATTATGGTTTTTTCTTTGGGGAATTTATTTTGCAGGATTTGAAGAGATTGATAGAGGATGTTGTGGGACGGGGCTGATCGAATTAGGTCCGCTTTGCAACAAATTTACATCGCTTCTATGCAAGAATGTGTCTTCTTATATGTTTTGGGACAGTTACCACCCGACAGAAAGAGCTTATAGGATTTTAAGCAAAAAGTTTGTAGAGACGGACTTGGGCCCTTTCTATGACAATTAAATGTAGTTTTTAAGATGATATCTTTGATGATGTAATTTGGCTAAATAAAATATGTAACACATTTTATTTAATGTCTTAATCCACGATTACTGTATACTAAGGTTGGACCCGCGCCCTGCNTCAAGATATTTATAATATTTTATATATATTTAATTTTAAATGTTTGATCAAATAAAAATTTCTGAAATATATAAAAATTTGAATCAATTATAATATATCAAAAAATTAAATTGTTATAATCTTTTTTGACTTTATCAACAATTTAAATTTTTGTATTTATAAT
>OVBJ01001627.1:0-25933 GCA_900406535.1 Noccaea bulbosa | reverse complement strand
GCACACTTAATAAACAAGTGGTCTCTTATTTCATCCTCAAGCAAACAGAATGTGCAAGCCACTTATCACCTATCACCTCAAAGATATATTCTGTACAAGGGACAAGAAGTATGGGTGCGAAGCCACTTATCACCTATCTCTATGTCCGTTTGCTCTTGAAACTGTGACTCCCACAGCTCCCATCTGTTATTTATTATCGTTCGTACATGAGAATTCTATGGAGAAGACAGCTCCTGAAATAGCAGGGAAGATTCAAAAACCTCAATGGAGAAGACAGCTCCTGAAATAGCACCAACGGCGGCTCCTCTGATGAAACCGCTCTCTGTTTCTTGGCCGATCAAAGCACCTGTCAATGCTCCTAGCAAAGTCCCCACTGAAAAGTGAAAACACCCAAAACAATCATCAAAACTCAATACCATGACATTAGCGATAATTCCTCCTCCAACAACACATGATCATTGATCACATCCTATCTAATCATGAGCTTACATTTTCCTTTTGACATCGACTTGCTTCTCTTTTTTCTCGTACTCTTATCTTACCAGCAAGCTGCAATTTCTCAATGTTGAATTTCTGAAATATCAAAAACCACATTACCCCACGGTTTAGATCAAAACCAAAACAATCCGAAATCTCCACATCAGAAATAACCACACAGAGCCTCAGCCTATGAATAAGATCAACCATGAATCCTAGTGAAATGGTCGAGAGGGAGAGAGAGACCTCTTCCGATCGGAGGCAGAGAAAGAGAAAGACATAGAAACAGTGATAGAAAGACAAAAATAGGCAAAACGGAGCGAGAAAGAGAGACACAATCACCATCTTTTCCGATCAGAGATCGGACGGAGACGAATCGGCGGAAACGAATCGGGAAGATGGCGATTCGTTGTTTCCATAGATGGAGAGAGAGAGAGAGAGAGAAGAGAAAAAACTCATGTTCGACAGGTGGCGGGTTTTTAATAGTACGGAAGTTTTTTAGTTAGAACTTGGTTCCAGAATTTTAATTTATTAAATCTTTTTTTTATTCCATTTTTTTTTTTAAAACTAGCGATGGAGATGCTCTAAAAGGTTCATTATTCGATGGGCTCCAACAACTAATAACAACAGTTTTTTGTTTTGCTTTTTTGTTTTTGTTCAAATGATCATTATTATATTATTATTTTTCATTAGTACAACAAATCCATAATTTATATCCACACGTGTCAACACTCAACAGAATCAAACCGCAACATATATTCATAATAATAATTTAGTTCAAAAGAAACAACACATAGTCATAATAATCGATATCTTATTATACGGAGCAAGCCAATGTATATTATTCATTAAATAATTGATTCGTAGGTATTATTCATCAATCCTTGAAAGACTCGTATGTTGGATGAGCACGAGGGATAGTGGAAGAGGATCTGAGCTTCATCTTCGCCTTCTTTATGTACTCAGAGAAATGATCTGATCTCCCACTGCTACTCTCTCTCGATACCCGAGAGATAGGGACATGGTGGTGATGATGACCAAGTGTCTCTGTTTCACTTGTCTCCGATGCATCGTTCCTCATCATATCACCCAGATTCGTCATTGCCCTTATCTTCAGCTTCGCTTTCTTTATGTATTCGGTGAACCTCTCGTCCGTTTTCACGGTCGTCTCCACTCGAGTGATCACCGTCTTCCTCGGTTCGATCTTTGTAATGGGTTTGGCTGTCTGAGTCAGCGTCTCTGAGAATTTGACGCGAACAGCCGCCTCCGCTGGGTGGTTCGGCGAAGGTTTGACGGAGATGCGGCGAACGGTTCGGACAGGACTCGTTACTGCTCTGAAGATCTTCTCACACACTCTGTTTTCTTGCTTCTTCTCCTCGTTCTTTGCCATCAAGCTTAATTAGGGAAGTAAAGGAGCTGAGAGTGATATGTGCAGCGAAGATTGTGACATTAGCGAGCGTTTTATAATGCCAAGAATAATTGATTACTAAAAGTATTATCTTTGTCGATTGCAGAATAACGTGCTTCGAAAGGGAACAACATGCAACGAGAGCTAGAGAAGAAATTTATATTCTCATTGTTGAAATGAGGAAAGGTGGAAACTTTAACAAGTTTTTCAATAAAGGAAGAGGGATCGTATTCTGATTCCACTCTGTTTCTTTCTTCGTCATTGGAATTTATTTGTTTTTTTATATGTAAAAATACGAGAATCAGTAGTTTAATCAAGCGCTAAAATATCAAGAATTAGGTCACTTTGCACTAGCATTAGCCTTTGCTAACTTATCTGTTACTTCGTCTATCCACGGATATGCTCTCCTATTATTCTTTCCCTGAATAGTTTTATCAGCTGGTTACTAAAAAACCCACATTATTTCGACTATTATATACCAAATAGAAAGAAACTCTACGTTAATCACATGTTTTCAATAGGAATATATAATATATATTGGGCTTGTGGATACAAATTTGTTTAATCACATGCTCACGTGTTTGTAACGATATGCTCTCTCTAGAGTCTAGACACTTATCATTGGTTCTTGTGTCATCATATCACGTGAAGCCGCGGAAGGAACATATAAACTTTTTAACACACTAAAAAGGTAGATGATCTGTCAGTCTCGCACCATGGGTTGGTTAAATCTCATGATACAATACAGAATCTTGTGATCATAGAATTTTTTTGTCAATTTAGAATTTCTTGGGATCGCTTGCATGTTGAAAGGAAAGTGTAATCTTATTTATTTAGCATCTGAGCATAGCCAAGAGAAGAAGCAGGCATCAGTGATGCGGGTAGTGAAGCCTAGAGTTGACCGTAGGTGGAAACTGGGTCTGTCGTAACTGGAAATATGAGGGGGACTGTGGTGGAGCTGGCCGGACCATACCACCCGCGTATGGAGGTTGGGGTTCACCGAAATAGGGAGGAGGGTATGGTATGGGTGTTGCGAAGCCAGGCATTGCTTGAGGAGGAGGATACACCATGGGAGGCGTAACAGCGTTGATGACGGGCGTGGTGCTGCCGTTTTCAACACGTGATGATCCTCGATAAGGCTCAACCTTGGCCTTTCTGATCCGCTTCCCAAAACACCTAAAGAGAATACACTTTGTTGGCCTCTTCTTCTTCTTGGCCATGGTCGGCTGACTGTGTTCCGGGGTTCTGCAGGGAGCAGGGGCAGAGGCGTCTCCAAGAACAGAGACAAGCTCCGCGTTTTTGCCCCATTTGGTAAGCTTACGAAGCAGCGTCGCTGGGTTGGGGTCACCTGAGACTGTCAGGAGCCCTTGTTCTGCGTCATACTCGACCGCACTCACCCCTGTTTCCATTCCAAAACATTCATATAAAATATTAGCGCTGGAAAAAAAACTGAGCAAACTTAACAAGGAACCATTTGGGTTTAGCTATTGGACTCATCACCAGAGACACTCAGCAACTTTCTCTTTGCATTTGTCTGGCAACCTTTGCAGCACTTGATTCCCACTCTCAGAACGCAAGTCTGCAGTTATCAAACACCCAAACTCGTCAACAACTCTCTTAAAAGGCGATTGGTGTAATATTAAAACCGAGATAGATAGATAGAGAGTGTGTACTCGGACGGGTGGAGTTGGGTTTGCCATTGAAAAAAACACCTCAACGGAGAAGAAGAAGATGACTGGTATATATAATGGGAATATTCTCGTGGATCTCTATAGTTTCCATATTCTCGTGATATGTGACCACCAACCAATTAAATGTGATCTTCTAATCAGAAAAGGCAAGTATAGATACATTTCACCCTACAGAGATATTTTCTGAAAAAAAGTTGCGTAAAAAGTTTCTGCAATCATGGAGGATTTGGAGTTTCCGGTAAGGGAAGATACATACTTTCTCTGCAGATTTGTATACTCTTTCGAGTAATGACAAAGATGATGCTCCTTTCTCTGCAGATCTGCATACTGAAAATGAATCTTCAGTGTTGCCAAGACTTGCCCTCTCGGGTGAAGAAGCTTTTGCGAAAAGTCAAGGGTACAATCTGTCAATTTCCCTTCGTTTCAAAACTTAATTGTGCTTCTGGATTGATTTTGGCTTCTGTGTAGGAGTTTACGCCCTAACCATAGTCCCTGCCAAGGGTCTGATTTTGGTCTCCGGCACAGCAGAACCTCCGTTGCTTGTCCAAGCCGTCGAACGAATCGGGCAAACTCCCCAAATATACGCCTACGAGAAGGACCCGACTAAGGCTAAGACCCGATTCCGCGCCTTGCTCAAGCGTTACGCCGCCGAGAAGCGCCGAGACGAACCACCGTCCACAGCCGCCGCCGGAACTTGCCCAGTGGTAGGAGAAGCATTTAGAGTTTCCGGGCATTCGATGCCGATGTTTACGTTGCCGCCGACGATGGGTCCGCCGGGATGGTTAGCGCCGGGGACGAGACCGGGGGTGATGGTGAGGTACGAGCAGCCGAAGGTGACGACGAGGAAGCCGCCGGCGCCTTATCCCTTCGATTTCTACGAGACCAAGGGTTTCCCTGCAACCGACTCCCTTTTCAGCTTTTTCAGCGACGATCACGCTCAACCCTGCACCATCGTCTGATTCATTTCAATGGGCTTTTTTTGTTATTTCTTAAATTCCAAAGACTATGGTTGTTATTTTCATATTTTAGAGGTCCGATGTTGCAACATAAATAAATATATCTGTATTAAAAAAACAAAAGAGACCGGCCCGACCCTTCTTCTTCTTCTTCTTCCTAGTTTTTTTCTTCTCAGCCGCGTGTCACTGAAAAGTGAAAACCCCAGCCGGTAACGTTTCAATCTTCAAGTTAGCAGCGACTCGCTTTGATTTCCATGGGTCCTCAGTTGTTTTCTCGGAAAACTCCCAAGATAAGGTTCGCTTTTTTACGACCCTATTTCCCCAGTTTTTTCGCCTCATAATTTTCTGAGGAAACTGTACTTGGTTTCGAGCGATTCTGAAGAATCACTTGGTATGGTAAATTTGGAATTCAGTGTTAGGGTGTTTTTTTTTGGTCATGGAATTGAATTTGGGGAATCCGACCCTGCAGGCACAGATGCGTAGCGTGCTACAAGATGTTCAATAGACGCCAACACCTTGTTGAGCACATGAAGATTTCGCACCATTCAGTTCATCAGCCTCGGTGTGGGGTTTGCCTGAAGCACTGTAAATCGTTCGAGTCTGTTCGGGAACACCTCAACGGTATGGCTCTCATATATGATCCTCTCTTTTTTTAATTGTTCTTCCCATATGACTGATGTTGTTGTTTCGACCCGACCATTTGAACAATGTCAGTTCCGGACCATCTATCCAAAGGAGAGTGCAAAGCCATTTTCTCTAAACGAGGCTGTAGTCTTTGTCTCCAAGTCTTTGAGGAAGCCACTACTCTCGCAGAGCATAAAAACAAGTGTCACCTCTCTGCACCTCCTCCTCTTGTAACTCTTTTCTTTCTTTCTTTATCCTAGTAAATAGGATCAGATCAGACTGACTAGTTGGGAAATTCTCTTCTCTGTGTATTGGAGCTCTATCTAGCTTTTATTAGATTAGATTACGGCACCAAGTTCATTCTTTTCTGATTAATGAGATGTTCGACTCTCATCTGATTTGTGCTTTCTTCTGACTTGTCAGGGAACAGCTAGGCAAGGGAGTGAGGCCAATGCTTCTAGGCCACTTGGTGTAACACGTCTCAAGGCAGTGGCAATTGACTGTGAAATGGTTGGTGGTGGTGATGACGGGTCAATTGACGTGTGCGCATCGATTTGCCTGGTTGATGGAGACGAGAATGTGATCCTTTCCACTCACGTACAACCACAAGTCCCTGTCACCAACTACAGGTTCTGCTTTTGCTAGCTTGTTTATAATTCTCCCTTGTAATTCTCACTCACCCGGCTCATGTTGTTCAGGCACGAGGTTACTGGATTGACGGAAGAAGATTTGAAGAATGGTATGCCACTTCAGGAGGTACGAGAAAAAGTCTTAGCAATCTTGTGCGATGGACATAATGATGGGGCTGGGAGGCTTCTTCTTGTTGGTCATGACCTTAGGCATGATCTGAATTGCTTAAAACTCCAATATCCTAGCCATTTGTTGAGGTACACAATACAGCCAAACTGTTGAATTCCCTTGTCCGTTTGTTTATGATCCATCCACTCGAGTCTTGATATCCTTGCTTCAAATCTCTCTCTCTCTACCCGGTTTTAATATCCTTCCTTTCCTTTGCTTCACCTCAGAGACACAGCAAAATACGAGCCATTGATGAAGACCAATCTTGTAAGCCAATCGCTCAGGTACCTCACAAGGTCATATCTCGGGTAAGTTTTATCCTGTTATCCTTGGGATTCAGTTATTCTCCAGTTTGGGTTGATAGAACTTTTAACAAGAGATATAAACTGTTTTGGATGTATGTGCAGATACAAGATCCAATCCGAGAAGCACGAGCCTTACGAGGACTGTGTAGCTGCGATGAGACTATACAAGAGAATGCGAGACCAAGAGCATAGAAAGGCACAAGGAAATGGTCTCAACTCGTGGAAACAGAGCGATCTGGAAAAGATGAAGCCAGAAGAGCTGTACCACAAGTCCGCATCAGACTACCGTTGCTGGTGCCTCGACCGTTGAACTTGAAAACTTTAAAACCTCCTCCTCCTTTGATGTATAACTCCTTTTTTCTGTTTAATGGGAAGGAGGAAGACTACTTGTTGTTTTTGGATAATCAAAATTGCTTTGGCTTCTCTAATTTCTAAGCGAACGGCACCACCTCCTATTTTTTTTTTTTTTTTTTTTCATATACGTGTTTGTTAGTATCTATGTAACATACAATGATATACAATCACAAAAGAAAATTTCTTAGACTCAGAAAAAAACTAGTCTCGTTAATTTTTTTTTGGAAAATCACTTTTTCTTCTAGATGGAATCGTGTGAACAAAATAAAAATAAAATTATATAGCAAAATTGAGAGTAGACAGACGCTCGTTGTTTGAGAGAAGACTCGTCGTCCCCCGCCTCCCAAGACGAGACGACGTCCATGGCCGTCGCTCCGCCGGACTCCCTACGGAGTCTATGGGACTCGGTTACGTCGTTGATTAGGTCAGCTGAGGAGATGAACCTCGATCCGCTTCACTGGGCTCTTCAGCTTCGCCTGACTCTCGCCTCTTCTGGAATCTCCCTTCCCTCACCGGACCTCACTCACTTCCTCGTCTCCCACATCTTCTGGGAAAATCACACTCCTCTCTCCTGGAAGCTTCTCGAGAAAGCTATAACCGTCAATATCATCCCTCCCCTACTTGTCCTCGCCCTTCTCTCCCCCAGGTAACGCGGTTATTTCTACCGCATTGATTGATTCATCTTTAGGTAGCTAAACTCGGTATCACACCGACTATTGCTTTCTGATTGTTCTCGTTATTTTACTTAAATTTGATACTTGGAAAATGTCTAAGTTCGGTTCTGGAAATGGAATCAGTTAGATGAATATTCCTTTACTTGGCTAATGTTCCCTCCGGCTTACGATTGGAATCATTATGCCACTACTTAATGTATTCCCTTAAACCTCTGTAATAGCTATAGGTATCTTTTTCCAGAGTGTTGAAACATGCTCATGTAGAAGACTAGAGTCTAACCATCTTAGTGTTTTTGTTGTTATTTTGTCAAGCCTTTGAATTCTTTTTGGTTGGAAATTTAGGGTAATCCCAAACAGAAAGCTTCATCCTGGAGCTTATAGGCTCTATATGGAACTCCTCAAGAGACATGCATTCTCGCTCATGCCTCAAATAAGAGGATCAGGATATCACAAGTGAGTTCCTTATCTCATTTCATCTTGGTTTGTCGAAATAGTGGATATTACCAAGCTCTAGTTACTAGTGCAATAGTGGTGTGTCAATATGTTACGATCTCCCTCTTTTTTTCTTTCTTCCGGGTGCACTAAGACTTAAATTTACAAGCTTTTATATGAGTAACCATAATGCTAATTTTTCTTTGTTTAGAACTCTCTTTTCTATTACGTTCTAAAATGCATATTGCATACTTGTGTGAAATTTTAAAATGAACAGGACAATGAGTTCCATCGATGATATCCTCCATCTTTCTGAAATCTTTGGTCTGCAAGATCAAGAACCCGGAACTATTCTCCTTGCATTTGTCTTCTCCATTGTCTGGCAGCTAGTTGATGCATCACTAGACGAGGAAGGGCTTTTAGAACTAACATCTAATAAGACGTCTAAATGGCCAAGCGGGCCACACGACATGGAAATAGATGGGCCGGAAAATTCTGTGAAGAGAAACGAGAACCATGATGTACTAGAGAAAGCAAACACTGAACTGGCTATCGAGCTAATCGAAGATTTTTTGCAGAATAAAGTAACATCGAGGATTCTTCACTTGGCTAGTCAAAACATGTAAGACCTTTTAACTTCACCTGTTATTTTTCTGTTAGTAGTATGATTGGTAACATTAAGGACACTGCTGGCCGATTGAGCTTAAATATTTTTGCAAATGAATTGAAATGCTTCTTCAGATCTTTCTCAACTAATCCCTCTTAAGTTTCCTTTCTCTTCAGGCCAACACACTGGGAAGATTTCAGTCAGCGTCTTAGAGTGCTGGCAACCAAATCAGTGGCAGTGAAGAACTCAAAGCATATAAATCCAGAAGCCCTTACACTGCTGCGATCCCATACACGTAAATTTCTGGAAAGGGAGAGCAAGAACATCCCACGAGGAGAGTTTCATGCTATTGTCTCAGCTGGTTCTAAGTTAGCATTGACTAGTCAGCATCATGGGGCTAGTGAGTCTGCACTTTGGTTGCCCATTGATCTTTTCTTCGAAGATATAATGGATGGGACACAAGCTGCAGCAGCCAGCGCTGTCGAAAATCTAACCGGTGCTAGTAGATTTATCTCTATTGTTGTTCTTGCATTTATCCTCTCGTAATTATCTACATACTTATTATTACGTGATTTATTCGAACATAAGCAAATATTTGCAGGTCTTGTAAAAGCATTGCAGGCAGCTTATAGTACAACATGGCATGATGCCTTTCTAGCTCTATGGCTAGCAGCCTTACGCCTTGTGCAAAGGGTAAGAATTTTAAGCCCTTAGCAATAGGGTAGGTACTAGGTTGTTCTTGTCTTGGTGTTTCTAGGGGAATCAATGTTTGCGTAATTGCTATTTCATGCACATGATGTAAATATTACCTAATGTAAGTACTAACACGTGCGAGGTACCACCACCTGTTCCACATAAAAGCTTATGCATGATTCATAATTAGAAGATTATATAATGATAATTTCGCGCCTTATGTTTTTAATTGACCAATATGCTGTCACTTGAAGGAAAGAGATCCAATCGAGGGTCCTGTGCCTCGCACGGACACTTTTCTTTGTGTGTTACTATCCGTCACTCCACTTGCAGTTGCCAACATCATCGAAGAAGAAGAAAGTCAGTGGATTGATCAAAGTGCATCTAGCCCAAACAACCAGTGGAAAGAGAAAAAAGGAAAATGTCGACAGGGATTAGTCAATAGCTTGCAACAACTTGGTGATTATGAAAGCTTGCTGGCACCACCTCTTTCTGTACAGTCGGTTGCCAATCAAGCTGCGGCGAAAGCAGTTATGTTCGTTTCCGGCATTACAAATGGTAATGGATCATATGAAAACACAAGCATGGACGAATCTCCAAGTGGCTGCGGTTAGTAAACTTGCCATCTAATCTCTCAAGGCTAAACTGCGCCAGCATTCTAGTTTTGAATTGTTACCAAGAGTGCAATTTTCCTTATTTATTGTGCAGATGTTTTTTTTTTGTTCGTGTATCTGCTCTGTTTTTAGTTGTTGTTTTGACGGCTTCAGGTTGTTCCCTGGGGTTGTTTGTTAGCGTTCTCTCTAGTCCCATGGTCGTTGGCTTGTTCAAACTCATCATTTTAGTCTTTTAACTGTCTGTTTGAATGTGACTGGTTTTGTAATTGTGAAATGTGTTGGCACAGCTGGCAACATGCGCCATCTGGTAGTGGAAGCTTGTATCTCCAGAAATCTATTGGACACATCTGCATATCTCTGGCCAGGGTTCGTAAATGAGGGAATCAATCAAGTTCCTCAAGGTATCGCTGGAAATACTTCTTGTTGGTCTCTAGTGATGAAGGGTTCTCCTCTAACACCATCATTGACAAATTCGCTAATCACAACTCCAGCTTCTAGGTATGTTAATTCTATGATCGATCTCTGTTTATGTTTCTCTTTATGTCAGTGGTTTTATAGGGGCTAGTAGGAATTACATAATTCTAGCTGTGCATGTTTTTTTAAATTTTTACCGATTTTAATAACTAGAGCTTGGTTTTAGTTGACTATCGTCTGTTTCCAAAACTCTGTAAGTGGATCTCGCCTTTGTTTAACTTCCTTAGTTGTAATGCAACTGAAATTAAGCTCATTAATATGATGGAAGCTTAGCAGAGATTGAAAAGATGTACGAGGTTGCAACTACTGGTACAGAAGATGAGAAGATAGCCGCGGCTTCTATTCTCTGTGGAGCATCTCTATTTCGTGGTTGGAGCATACAGGTATGTTTGGCATTTAGATTCTGTTTCCGTGATCTGCATTTGCTAGAAAGTTTTATTGCTTACCGCCCATTGCTCCACTCAGATGTTCTTTCTGAAGCCTCCTCATGTTTTATGTTTAATCCCATCTCTAATTAATTTCAGGAGCATGTTATTATCTTCATTGTAACTTTGCTCTCTCCTCCAGCTCCTGCTGATCTTTCTGGGAGTTATAGCCATCTAATCAGTTCTGCCCCGTTTCTTAATGTTCTTCTTGTTGGGATATCACCCATAGATTGTGTTCAGATTTTCTCATTGCACGGTGTGGTAGGTTTTGTTGACTTGAACCTATTTTCTGCTCTTTAACTTATGTTATCTGACAATGAATAAGAATGTACTGTTTTCGATGGGTTAGTACTTATGGTGTTCTTTTGGCAGGTCCCGTTGCTTGCTGGTGCTTTGATGCCAATCTGTGAAGCATTTGGCTCTGGCATTCCGAACATAACATGGACTCTTCCAACTGGCGAAGTAATCTCCTCTCATGCTGTTTTCTCCACTGCATTTATACTTCTTCTAAGGTTATGGAGATTTGATCATCCACCACTAGATTATGTCTTGGGAGATGTTCCGCCGGTGGGTCCTCAACCAAGCCCTGAGTATCTTTTGCTAGTGAGAAATTGCCGTCTAGAATGTTTTGGAAAGTCCCCAAAGGATCGCATGGCACGTCGAAGATTTTCAAAAGTCATACATATCTCTGTGGATCCCATCTTCATGGATTCATTCCCTAGACTCAAACAGTGGTATCGGCAGCATCAGGAATGCATGGCTTCAATTCTCTCTGAACTAAAGACTGGAAGCACAGTCCATCACATTGTTGATTCCCTCCTCAGCATGATGTTCAAGAAGGCAAATAAAGGTGGTAGTCAGTCACTGACTCCATCTTCAGGGAGCAGTAGTTTATCCACTTCCGGGGTGGACGACTCCTCTGATCAACTCAAGTTACCTGCATGGGATATCTTGGAAGCGGCCCCATTTGTGCTTGATGCTGCTCTTACTGCCTGTGCTCACGGATCACTCTCTCCCCGTGAACTAGCAACAGGTTTGTCCATTCCCTTGAAACTAAAGAAATTGACACCTTAATGAAACCAATTTGGGGAATGGAATACTTATCTATATCTGAGATTCACTATATTACAAGCTATTTTATTGTCAACTATGTCGATGCATCATAAACGCTGTTCGAAAAGGCAGCTAATAGTTGGGTGGGCGTGAGCTAAAACTGTCCCCTTGATTTGTTTCAGGTCTTAAAATCCTGGCCGATTTTCTGCCAGCAACATTAGGAACCATGGTTAGCTACTTTTCTTCAGAAGTAACAAGAGGTCTGTGGAAGCCAGTTTCCATGAACGGATCTGACTGGCCTAGTCCTGCAGCAAATTTAGCAAGCGTTGAGCAACAGATAGAGAAGATCTTAGCAGCTACTGGTGTTGACGTCCCAAGGCTTCCAGCAGGTAATGGTAGTCCCTGACAACATTTCCCTGGAGGGTCTTGCTTAGACTTGTAAACAAATATCATATTTGTAAAACTACAAGTGTAGAGAAAGTGTGGGTATAACACGCTGGAACAAGTGATTACGCCGGTCAAAACTCCTAACTGCTTAAACACGTCTGTCTTTGCAGATGGAATCTCTGCGGCTACACTTCCGTTGCCTCTCGCTGCACTAGTCAGCCTCACTATAACCTACAAGCTCGAAAAAGCAACAGACCGCTTTCTTGTACTAGTCGGACCGGCCTTGGACTCCCTTGCTGCCGCTTGCCCCTGGCCCTGCATGCCGATTGTGACCTCGCTGTGGACCCAGAAAGTGAAGCGCTGGAGCGACTTTCTTATCTTCTCAGCCTCCAGAACTGTGTTCCACCACAACAGGGATGCTGTTATTCAGCTCCTCAGAAGCTGCTTCACTTGCACTCTTGGTCTAACGCCTACCTCGCAGCTGTGCAGCTATGGGGGAGTGGGCGCACTCCTTGGCCATGGGTTTGGCTCTCTTTACTCTGGTGGAATCTCCACAGCTGCACCAGGAATCTTGTACATAAAAGTGCACCGATCAATCAGAGATGTCATGTTCCTGACAGAAGAAATCCTCTCGCTTCTGATGTTCTCTGTGAAGAGCATCAGCACCAGGGAGCTACCAATAGAGCAGGCGGAGAAACTGAAGAAAACGAAAGATGGGTCGAGGTACGGGATTGGGCAGGTTTCACTCTCTTTGGCGATGACTCGTGTCAAGCTGGCAGCTTCCCTGGGGGCCTCTCTGGTGTGGATCTCCGGTGGGCTGAACCTGGTCCAGGCTCTGATCAAGGAGACATTACCATCGTGGTTCATCTCAGTTCACGGGGAAGAGGAGGAGTTGGGAGGGATGGTTCCGATGCTAAGAGGCTATGCTTTGGCATACTTTGCAATCTTGAGTAGTGCATTCGCTTGGGGTGTGGACTCCTCATCGCCTGCCTCAAAACGTCGGCCAAGGGTTCTGTGGCTGCATTTGGAGTTCCTGGTGAGTGCCTTGGAAGGGAAGATATCACTGGGTTGCGATTGGGCAACATGGCAAGCTTATGTGACCGGCTTTGTGAGCCTGATGGTGCAATGCACGCCGGCTTGGGTGCTAGAGGTGGATGCGGAAGTGATTAAGAGGCTAAGCAAAAGCCTGAGGCAGTGGAACGAGCAAGAATTGGCTCTCGCTCTTCTCTCTGCGGGCGGCCTTGGGACTATGGGTGCAGCTACCGAACTCATTGTCGAAACTTGCCATCAACTTTAGCATTTTTCTCGGCCTATATCTCTAAATAAACTCTGGTCATCTCTTTTTTTTTTTTTTTTTATATTTTATATTATTCCTCAAATTAACTTGTCTATATATCAAATTTAGAGTAACATCATCATCATTATTAGATTTTCGGGCAAACAACCTTCCCCCAGTATACAGAGGGTCTAATTTGTAAAATTTGAAACAACGGGGAGTAAATGTGAAGAAAAACATTATCTTCGAGATACAGCGCATTCGAAACTAATAGACGACGCGACTCGGAGCTCGATTATGGTGGCGACGTTGCTGGCGCTAACGTGCGCATCTCCTCTGTTTAGTCCTCGGCCTGTATCCGCCAGGGTAGGCTTGAAGACGCTGCTGACTACAGAGCCCTCGATTTCTACAGGTCAGTTTCTCGGGGCTCTTTTCTTCTTTCTCTTTTCCGTTTCGTCTACTAAATCCTTCTCCCGGTTTGAATTTCTCAGCTAAATTCCTAAGAAGATGCTCGGGAAAAGATGGAGAACAAGAAGTGCTTCTAGAAGGAATGCCACCGGAGTATTATGATGATGTTCGTCTCCTCCCTTGTTTTTAATGTTAAATCTGAGGTTTCTAAGTCGATGATAGGGTTTTGATAATCAGGAATGGCAAGCCCGACAGAGAGAGAAGACGAAAGAATTGCGGCGGATGCAGCGGGAGGAAGAAGAAGAAGAGGAAAGAAAGATTGAAGAGTACCGTGAAATCGGCACGAGGTTGAAGGAATATCCTGAGCAAGACTTGAGGAAAGCTAGAAAGCTCGTCTCCAGCTTCATCACAGCTGCCGAGGAAGTCGAAGAGGTAAAGTACCCTTTCAGAAATGAAGGCTCGTCTCTCTTTCAAGTCTGATTTGATTACTGGAGAATTTGTGTGTGTAGAGAATTGAAGAAGCAGCCGAGAAAGGAGAACTGGACGAGCTTGTTCTCATGATCATATGGAACCGGCTTGACCTTGCTCGGCGCGATGTAAGATTTGTTCCTGAAAATGTTGTTGTATAATCAGGTCTTGTTGTATTGTGTACGTCTTCACTTCACTTGTGTGTTGTTTTCAGGATGAGAAGGACGCCATAAGAAGTCTGGATCTCTTATATAGAAGAGTCGAGGTAAGTGATTTCTATCTCCCATTTGTCATAAGATGTTATTATACACTCGTATTGTATGTGAAAGTGAATCCTTATATACAGTATCATCTATTTGGCATGTCCAGACAGAGATCTTAAAACGGCAAGCAAGTCCTGCGATGAAACTGCTGAATGATCTTCTAAACATGCATGATGGCTTTGGAGACGATGCTTGGCTGAAAGACTGCAGAAAACGAATGGCTGAAACATTCCCACGAGAAGATCCCTTCAGCATTCTAATGCCACCAGGATTTGACATTGATATGGTGCGTCCCTTTGTTTTCTGGTTTCACGCTCTGCACCAAAAAAGAATCATTCGCATCACACACGCTGTGTTTGCAGCATCAAGGACCTTTAAGACCGCCAATGGAGACGGACAACACCCTTCTGAGAGTAGACTTTGTAAGAGAAGTGGATGCATTGCTACATGAAGTGAGAACAGAGGAAGACGAGGAAGCTGGTAAGGAAGGAGAAGGGCTTGACCCTGAAGCTATAGCAATTATGTTGAAGCAGCAGGAGAAGAAGCGAACCATCTCTCAAGTTGAAGCCATTCTTGATTTGGCCCTCAACTTGAAGTGGTAGGTATCATCAACAGTCATATTTAGACGACTCGCTAGACTGATACAGCTGTTTTTAAAACATGTTATTTAGAAATTAATGAATCTGGGAATACGACGTTTCTTCAAAAATTCCAGATCAAAAATTAACCTTCTAAATTGCTTCCAAGAGAAACCATCTCTTTCTCCGTCAGCTGGACAGCAGAAGAAGCTTGACTTTAGAAATCAGGAGGTCGTATCTCTTTCTCCGTCGTATCTCTTAAATGGGCCATTTTAGGCCCTTTATTTGGCTTGGGCCTGAGAATTATAAATGGGAGTTCTTTTTTCCAAGTAGACAGGCAGTGGTTGGATCACACAGTCACGAGCATCTACGTGTGACCTGATTCACAGAAACGGAAAGTGTTAACCTACGCATCAAAAGGCGCATGTTAACAGGACCTTTCAACAATATCACCAGTTTTTTTTTTTATTTTCCTTTCTTTCCCCCTTTTTGTTTTGTAGGTTCGTGTGTGAATCCCCTTCTTCCACAAAAGCGAAACAATCCACAACAATCGTCTTCTTCTCTCCTTGGCCTCGATTAGGGTTTACGGGGTCACCCTCTCGCTAACCCGCTACTTTCGATTGGTCCGGGGTTTCAATGCCTGCGAGTTCATCTGGGGAATCCCTCACCGAAAACCCTAGACACTCCCAATCTGCCCCTTTTCGCCTCCGATTCTTGCTTTACTTCGAGGCTTAGAATCGCTTTTTTTTCTTCCAGTTTGCTATTACCTTCTTTCTGATGGCTCCCAGCCGCAGGAAAGGCGGTGGTAAGGCTGCCGCCGTAGCTGCCGCCTGCCGACAGTGGAAGGTGGGCGACCTTGTGCTTGCCAAAGTCAAAGGTTTTCCTGCTTGGCCTGCTGTGGTATGTGCTTCCCTGCCTCCCTTCTGATTTGCTGCAATTCTCCAATTTTCTCTTTCGCGTGTGCTTCTGTATGGATAGCTTATTAGTTTTCCAGATGGACGTAGCCAGCCCGATCTATGTAGGGTGTATATTTGCACATATATGTGTTTCTCTGCGTATTTTAAAATTATACAAAATCTTGTTAAGTTGGCTCTTTCCGTCGATTGTTAAAACCTCAGTTCCCCTGCCTTATCGAATCTATATGAAGCTTTTCATTCTTTTGTTGTTGTTAGTATATGCGGGAACACAAAAATTTGTCCTTGTTACAGCCGCAGCTACATCATATATCCAATAAATAAGTTCATAGTAGGTTATATTCTTGTCAAGTCTTTGTCGTAGTATGCTTAGAGTCCTCGTCTCTTTCAGGGCTGTCCTGTTTTAGGTTTTAGTGTTGAAATGCTTGCTCGTCTGCTTATAGCCGGATGCAATTTCAGGTTAGTGAGCCGGAAAAGTGGGGATATTCTACTGATTGGAAGAAAGTGCTGGTTCACTTTTTTGGAACACAACAGATGTGAGTTCTCATCCCTTTACCTTTACCCTCTCTATTATCTATTTACTTATGGCTCGACGTACTCTGTGTCTGAATGCTGAGATTGTTATTTGAATGTTTGTTCTTTTTGTCACTAAGCTTCCCCTCCTCACATTAATTCGCTTTATTGCAATCGTATCCTTTGGACTGTTCAAATAGTTTATTTATGCTCTCCTTCGAAAACTGTTCTCATTCTGCTAGGTTGAATAGAAAATATTGTTGACTTCATTGTAGTATAGGGAGCATTCTGTCAACAGCAGTACAGCTGTGCAAGAACCAAATTTGATTGATGAACTGAAAAAATGGTGATGTAGACTGCTTAGTGCTCGCTTTCTGCCTTAACCTTAATATTAGTGAGAATGATTCTTGTGTGTAATCAAATGAAGTCGGTGACATTTTGTTGTTATTTTATATGGGCAGAGCTTTTTGCAATCCTGCCGACGTTGAAGCATTTACAGAGGAGAAGAAGCAATCACTTTTGACGAAACGCCATGCGAAAGGTTCAGATTTTGTTCGTGCTGTGAAGGAGATTATAGAGAGTTATGAGAAGCTGAAGCAGCAAGAGCAAGCTGGTAATCCCAAATCTGCTAACGAAGCCATTCTTGGGAATGCTGGGAGTACTACGCTGCTGCCTCAGGTCAGTGACAATCCAACTGAAACAAGTCTTCACACGCAAATGAACTCTGATCCTTGTCATGGTAGAGACGAATCTGCTCTGCTAAATGAGGATGCCTCAGCTGCTGAACAAATGTTAGCCCTGCGTGATAACAGTGTATCACATAACAAAGCCTGTGATAGTGCAGTTGTTAGAGAACCACGTAAGATAGCAACATATTCTTCAAGGAGAAGAAATGGAGAGGCAGGACCTCAAAAGCGTGCTCCGCAAAAAAAGATATGTTTGGCTCAGCGCTCTAAAAGTTCGCCTAGGTTGCAATCAGATAAGCTTCACAGCTCCATGTTGCAATACAGTGATCGTGGACAGAATATTGATGTTGTGGAAGATGGGTCATTAGGAAGGAGAAAAAGGATCAGAAGATCATCAGGTCATTCTGAATCAGATGATGTGGCTTCATCAGCTTTAAATTTGCATGGAAGTGACGAAGAAAATGCCTCTGAAATTGGGAGGGTTGACTCTGATAATAATACTAGGAATGAAGGCGACGGGATAGATTCTGGTTCCAAAGTCGACTATTCTGATACTGGTGGACAGTTTCTCGAAGGAGATTATGATATCAACAAGGGGCTTAATTTCCAAATTAATTCCATGGTTAAGAGAAAGAAGAGAAAGCCTACCAGGAAACGTGGAACTAGTGATGTTGTTGATCCTCGGGCTAAAGTTGAAGCAGTTCTTGAGGCTGTAGCACGTGAAAACGTCCAGGCATCACAAAATTCTGATGAAAGGTTTACTGAGAGGCTTTGTGAAGAGAATGGTGATGAGCACTTACCTCTGGTGAAACGAGCCAGAGTCAGGATGAGTAGAGCATTTTATGGTGATCATGAGCCCAATTGCTCTTCGCAGGCTGAAGAAAGATCATCCAAGGATACTCTGATCAGTGCAACAGCACAGACAAGCCCGTCTGATGTCGTTTCTAGTCATGATCATTCTGCCGGTGGAGAATCTAAATTTTTTGAGGTATCTGCTAAGCGCTCAGGTGATATGGAGAACGGAATGCCGCCATCTGAGGCTTGCGTTCAGAATGTGGGCGATAGAGAACATGCTATTGGGTGGAATGAGATTAGCAAGGCACCCTTCAAAGAAGCAGCTCGACCTCAATCTAACCAAGTTAGCAGTTTTCCAGCCGGCGAAGCTCAGACAGCTAGTGTTCCTGAAGCTTTGTGCTCTGGGGATTTACAACCCATGAAGCTGCTAACTAGTGAGTCTAATCTTCCAGCCTTACAATGCTTACGTCAAGTTTCTGAAATTGGAACCCCCTTGGATGCCAATATTGAGGATTCATCTGAAAACAATACTTGGATATGCTCGTCAGATATACGGATACCTCAATTATCTGGCCAGCCCAGTTGCCAGGACCAAGTTGCTTGTGATCCATTGGTCAATTTTCGTGAACCTCTGAATGAAGAAGGGGAAATAAAAGATGTTTGCGTTGCTCAGATTGGTCAGCTGGAAGGTTTTGAACATTCTCCATCATCCTGTTTAATAGTTAATAAGCAGGAGACTGAGGACATGCAAAAGGCTGAAAACATGGTGCTGAAAGAAGAGCATGGAAGTCTGGGTGAAGAATATGATAAGGTCAAACCAACTCAGACTAGTCCAAATCTACCCATCTCCGCAGCTGAAAGTGATGTGATAGTTGACGAAAGTGAACCTCTAAATGAAACAGGGTCTAGCAAATGTGAGGACGCTGCTAAGAACAGTAGGCAGCTCGAAATAATGTAAGTGGCTTTTGTTAGTATTTCATATACTGTCTCTTTCTCTCTGTCTGCTTCTTCTCGTGAATATTTTCTTTTAATGCTACTCTATTGTTAGTATTTCTAGTCATTCTCAAGTTTTCGTGAATATTTTATTGTATTGTAGTGTAGAATTATTTTGAAATTCTGACAGGTTCAGTCCTTAGCGCACACGGAGTCATGCTTAAAATAATGTTGGACATAAGAATTCCGTTCCCTGTTATTATAATTTATATTCTCTGTACTTTTTCCTTTAACGGTTGTTCCTTTTAAGTATATAGAAATTCCTATTATGATTTGGTTGTTATGTATACAAAAGATCTATGTGGAAGATAGGCTTGTATGCAGACGCCAGTAAGATTCAGTTTTTGCTATCCTAATATTTTCTGAGTTCCAATGTCAAGTGCAAACTTCTTCACTTCTTCACTACATAATTAGTTGACTAACAAGAGTTTATACCCGTGTGCTTTGCAGTGGTGAGGCTGAAAATCAAAATCAGGAGGTCCAAACCAACAATTCTGTCGCTGTACTTGAGAACCTTTCACGTGAAAAAATGAGTTTATCTCCTGCTAATATTGCAGACACTCCTGCAAGGGGGACTCCACATAGCAACTCAGTTTACCATATTTCAACCGCTGAAAGTGCAAATGATATACAGAACAACAGTAGTTGCAGCCCGAATGTTCAGTCTGATGAGAAGAAACCTGCTTGTGATGCCACTGTCAAAGAAGAAGAGAAAATTGAAACAGGTGTATGCCAGGGACAGAAAGTTGTTAGTCCTGATGTGCAATCTACTCGCGAAACTTTTGAGGATGCACTTAGTTCATTGGTGAGGACAAAGGAAAGTATTGGCCGAGCAACTCGTTTGGCTATGGACTTGATGAAATTTGGTGTTTCTGCAAAGGTAGAATTTATTATTTCTGTGATTTTTTATTACCTGTTTGTTGCTGCTACAAGTCATGTAGAGGGTCAACATTTTCGGATTTCGAATTACTAATGGATTCTTAATTGCGTAGTACCTGGATATGTTGCTACTTGCTTCTATTTTCGAAGCAACATTTTCTATATTGATCACTTGATAGAATTATATGTAGATTCGAGGTAGAAGAGACTGACTAATAGTTTTCGATTAATCAAACATAGTTTTAAGTGAAGGCAATATGAACTGAATGATGGCCGTTTTATTACTGAGAATCATGCTATAGTTTTACTTACTTCGTAGGATGCTGTTGAAAGCCACCAGAAGTAGGGTTATAACAGCTTATTTGGCATTTTGGATTTACCTAGTTGATGAAGAAGGATGACTTATTTGTATGTTAGTTTGTTTCTTTAAAGCATTTTATCGTTGGTTATAACTCTTGATGAACTTTCTGAACTAGGCGATGGAGATTTTGGCCCATACTTTGGAAAGTGAGTCAAATTTACAGAGGAGGGTGGACTTATTTTTCCTTGTGGATTCTATTGCTCAGTGCTCTAAAGGTCTGAAAGGTGAGTCATATATGCAATGTGTTTTGTTAAGCTGCATCAGCGAAGTTCTAACTGTGAAATGGCCATGAATACTGCCCATCATTTCAGGTGATGCTGGTTGTGTTTATCTTTCAGCTATTCAAGTAAGTTTACCTCGCCTACTGGCCGCTGCTGTTCCTGCTGGAGCTACCACACAAGAAAATCGGAGACAGTGCTTAAAGGTGTGCATCAAAATTTGTTAGCTCTTTTGTATCATTATTGTTTCTTAAGATTTCTGCTATTTATAGGTTTTGAGGCTTTGGCTTGAAAGACGGATCCTGCCTGAATCTATTATTCGTCACCATATAAGAGAACTTGATTCACATAATATAGTTCCTGCTTGCCTATATTCTCGGCGCTCAGCTCGAACAGAAAGGTCGTTGGATGATCCTGTGAGAGATATGGAGGGTATGCTGGTGGATGAATATGGAAGGTTAGATTTTGGTCTTTTTAATCTGTATCTGTGTCCTTGTCTCCCGATTAGGTTACCTAATTCATCTTCGTATGTCAGTAATTCAACTCTCCAGCTCCCTGGATTTTGCATGCCCGCAATGCTTAAGGATGAGGAGGAAGAGAGTGACTCGGATGGAGGGGATTTCGAGTCTGTCACCCCGGAACATGAGTCCAGAATTCTCGAAGAAAATGTTTCTTCCTCCGCTGCTGAAAGGCATACTCTTATATTGGAAGATGTTGATGGCGAGCTTGAAATGGAAGATGTGGCACCGCCTTGGGAAACTGGAAACTGCACACACACTGATCAAGCTGATAGTAGAATAAAGGCTACCAATTTTCAGCTTGGACAGCAGCATCAGCCTGTCTCTGGCACTTCACATCAGCATGTGTCCCTGTCATCTCCACCGCTGCCATCTTCCTCGCCTCCACCTCCACCGCCGTCATCAGCTCCCCATTCACAGCAGGCTCAGTGTGCTATGTCTGATACCTACTCAAATGGCTTCGACAGTGGTGGATATCCCAACATGCATGTGCGACTCTTTTTCTTGTGTTAGAATCCTTAACAATGAACATGAATGATAATTCTTGATATGGTAACTTATCCTATTCTGTCTGCTTAATATGCAGGTAGACCATCAGGCTTGTCCTCCAAGGATGAACCCGCCACCGCCTGGAAATACAATGCATTATCAAGGTCCAGAGTCATCTTATAGTTCCGGTGTACAATTACCAAATAGCATGCCACAGGCAGATGGTTCTAATTTCCAGCATAGGCCTTATCCATCTCATCCACATCCTCCTCCCCCCCCTCCACCACAGCACCAATACTCATATACAGAGCCGGGCCACCATATGAAGTCGCGTAGGGATGGTCCATCGTACTCCCACAGATCTCATTATGTGTCAAATTTTGATGAAAGGAATTTTCATGATAACCATGACCATGAGAGAATGAGGCATGCACCTTACGAGAACCGAGATAATTGGAGATATCACCCATCATCTTCTTCTTCTTCTTCTTCTTCTTCTTATGGTTAGGCCATTTACCTCCATGCCTGTGTTAAATTAGACGTGTATATGTGCGCTACAGATGTATATTAACAGTTGTAGATGCTTTCGAATGATGGCTGATGATCGCAGGTTCAAGATATCAAGATAAACACAAAGGCCCTTATCCATCCAGTTCATACAATGGCGGCCCTCCACGTGAGCCCGGAAGGTTCCAAAACCACCGGTGGAATCATCATCCTCGTCCGTATAACGACAGGCACTCTTTTCACCCTTAGCCGCATTCTGAAGGACCTTTTCCAGTTGGAATGAGAGGTAAGGAAGTTGGAGACCTCTATGCTCCTTGCCCTCTACGTAATTTTCTGTTTATCTAGAAATCCACTCTTTTTCAGGATGAACAACCTTAAGAGCTATAAGGACAATTATTAATTTCTCTTCTTGTGAGCCATACGCAACATTCTTTTTGCTGGGTTTGTGTCCTAGGATATGATAGTGGAATCGAAGTATAAGTCTCTTCTGACATTGGGGGTTTAATGTTAAAGTAGAAGAATGATATGAAATAAACACGAGTATCTTTTGTTGATCTGCAGATCCTGGCGTGTGGCATCAAAGAGGTGACTAGAGAAACTTGAGGGAGATGGAAAGAAGTAAAGAAGAGGGTGGTGTGAAGCAAAAAACACTAGAATGGCTAATAATGGAAGTAGGATGAAATAGTGATAAGATGAAGAAGTGAGAGTGTACATATGATATGATGTTTCATTTGGATCAGAACCTCGTGCAAAGCAGAGAGCGAGAAGATGGTAAAAAAAAAAGCAGCCAATTTGTAGAGAGACTGAGAAGAGTTTAAGTATATCTTATCTGCTCTCCTTTGCTTCTTTATTGTTTTTTTTTTGTCAACATTATTTGGTTATGTGGGTTTTGACCTTCGAGTGTATGATGTATATTCAACTCTTAGAATATAATATTCCAGTTGACGCCTGTTTTTCTGATGCTATTTTTGAAATGGGTAGAGACTTCCATATATAGTACAGAGACTTACACCTCTTGTTAAGAATACTTTAGCTATTGGGTTATTTCTAAAAAAAGGCCACAATTCATGTGATTGCGCTTTCAGTTATCATATAAAGTGTTTGCCAAGTAAAAAGAGGGAGAAGCGAAGTCCACACGAAAGCGCGGAAAAAGGTCAACGAAAGTTAAATAAAAGCTTTTGCTCCTGAGAAAGTCTTTTCCTTTTCATTGAAAGAGAGAAAGATGGGCGCTTCTGTTTCGGTTCCAGAGAGCTCTGTTCATCAATTCACCGTAAAGGTAACAAACAACCTCGTTTTGCTTATGCTAGAGGTTAAATTGTCTTTCTTTTGTTTTTTGTTTTTTTTTTTTTTAATTTTTTGATTATTCATTCCTTCTTGTTGTTTCCTGGGAATCACTCAGGATAGCTCCGGGAAGGACGTGAATTTGAGCATTTACCAAGGGAAAGTCCTCCTCCTTGTCAATGTCGCTTCCAAATGGTTCGTCTCTTTGCCTCTTTCTCAGATTACGCTCTCTTATTAATGGTTAATCCCTTGTTGGTCTGTCTGCACAGTGGTTTCACCGAATCCAATTATACACAGCTCACCGAACTTTACCGGAAATACAAGGACCAAGGTCTTTATTAATTAAGGGACTTTTTTGTTGTTATCCATTTGCAAGCTCTTTTTAAAAACAAATAAATAACTGATTACCATTATATCAGGGTTTGAGATCTTGGCATTCCCTTGCAACCAGTTTCTGTACCAGGAGCCTGGCACAAGTCAAGAAGCCCATGAATTTGCTTGTACACGGTTTCAGGCCGAATACCCTGTTTTCCAAAAGGTAGGTAGGAGTGGTTTAGCCCAGATCAAGAAGCTGACAATGAGAATGATTTACTAGTGTACCTCCTCAAGTTTTATCCATCTTATATTATGTTTGGTAGATATTGTTTAGACCAAATGTAACAAGAAATCAATGTGTGGTGCTTCTTCAACACTTAAGTACCAGTTGATTATTTTTAACATATATAACCAAGTGTGAATCTGGGATTAGGTACGCGTAAACGGTCAAAACGCAGCACCAGTCTACAAATTTCTCAAGGCAAGCAAACCCACCTTTCTGGGTTCCAGAATTAAGTGGAACTTCACCAAGTTTTTGGTCGGCAAAGATGGCCTTGTGATTGATCGTTACGGCCCCATGGTTACACCGCTATCAATCGAGGTGTGCATTCTTTACGTATCCAAACCGTATATATTGTCATCGTCTTGATCTTGAATTTTGTTTATGTGAGCAGAAAGACATCAAGAAAGCTCTTGAAGAGACTTGAAACAACATACGGCATTGCATTTTATCTCAAAGCGCCAACTTAACTAGCGGTTAATTATGTAACATCAATCGTAATTTCTTTCAATCGAATGTAAAACTTTAACAGGTTTATTTATATATACCTTCGCCACAACAAATGGTCGGAAAAGTTTACTAATCACTTTACAAAATTTAATGCATAGTTTTGAAAAAGCGTTAAAATGTACTAAAATTTTGGAATCGGTGAGTTTAATGTTTTGAAATATTTGAAATGTTATGCTAATTGTCTGAAATTTTAAATTTCAATATTAGACACATATTATTCATTGTTTTGGAAAAATCTCAAAATGTATTAGTTTTTTTTTTTTAAATGAAATATTATGTTTGTAGCCTAATTTATATATCACGTCAACTGGTCGGAAATGTTTAGTGATTATTTTGCTACATTTAATATCCCAAACCCTTAAAATATACTAAATAGGTGGCTTAACGCTTACGAGTTTCTTAATATTTTGAAATTTTTAGAGTTTTTATATCCTTTTACCTGGCCAAATGGTCACAAAAGTTTAGTGATCATTTTGCTATATTTAATTCATAGTTTTGGAAAAAGCACAAAGTGTTAAGTTTTTGGAATTAGTGGATTAACTCCTACAAATTTTTTAATATTTTAAAATATTTGAAATGCTATGCTAATAAACTTATTTAAAGACACATTAACGAAGCCAGATGGTATAAAAAAAGTTTAGATTTCACTTTGGATATATCATTTATTATTTTAGATAAACCTCAAAATATACTAAATATTGGGTATCACTAGGTTAATACCCATTGAGTGTCAAACTACAAACGATGACAAACATAAGTTGGCAGCTGACGATTAAAACCCCGGAAACAAAGTCGAGGTAATAAGGATAAATTCCGGAAACAAAGCCCACAAAAGGGAGACAAATTACAAAACTAGAGCTACAAATCCTCCCCAAACCAAGACTAAAACTTCAAATGATATAAGCAATTAACAACAGAAACCTTTAAACATAGCCGGAGCAAATGACGTTGTGAAATTGACCTTCAGAAGAACCACCATAACTTACCTGAAACCTCGGTCATCGGTGATAGAGCCAGAACCACACACAGAGGAGCATCACCACACCGGACCGAGGAAAAACCCCTAATCAAACGCACCTTCAAAGAGAAGACTCAAAATATGCGAAAGAGACTCCTTCCAAGCTGAAGATGGAGAAGTGACCAGAAACCGAACTCTTCTCAAAACGGCTGCTAACCTTTTTCGCTCACTACATGCCACCACGTCACTGCTGTAGCCGTAACTGAGATCAATGACAAAGAACTAGAAGCTAGAACCATTCGAAGATTAGAAGGAAACAACCTCTCTGAACTGACGAACAAACAACAGAGGTAGGGACTAAAAGGGTAAAGTAAGCCTCGCCGTAGCAGGATTGATGCCATCTTAAAGGGAAACAGATTTACGGATCTAGATCCAAAGATCTGGATCTCCAATCGAAAAGAAACGCAGAGAAGTCGAGGAACAGAGAGGAGAAGGAGGGGAAAGTTGCGAAGTGACAAAAAACAAGCTTAAACAAGAACAAAAACCCAGCTCCGATGCTATCTAAGCCACCAGAGCTGAAAACGGAGGCAGAGAAACCCTATATCTAGTTTAGAGATAAAGGGGAGAAAACGGAGGAGAGAGAACCCCAACGAAGTTAAAAGATTATAATAGGTTTATTTATATATACTTATACAACGTTTTTTTTTTTTTTTTTGTCATCTAGGATTTTATTAGAACGAAAATATTACAT
>OVBJ01001626.1:1116-25953 GCA_900406535.1 Noccaea bulbosa | reverse complement strand
AATCTCACGTCTGCGTCTATCTGCATAACTCTTCTGCCTATCCTGAGCCTCATTCATGTTCAACCTCAAGACACGGATCTTCTCCATTGTTTCCTGAACAAAAGTAGCTCCAAACATGCTGCGCTCCCCCACTTGGGTCCAGCATAAAGGTGTCCTGCATGGTCTCCCATACAAAGCCTCAAAAGGAGCCGTGCCAATACTAGACTGAAAACTGTTGTTGTAGGCAAATCTGCCAAACACAGATGATCAGCCCAATGGCCACCCCAATCCAAAACAGACATCCTCAGCAAATCCTCCAAAGTCTGGATAGTCCTCTCTGACTGCCCATCTGTCTGTGGATGATAAGCTGTACTCATATGCACACTGGTGCCCATCTCTGTCTGAAATGCTGATGGAGCGTGGGTTTAGCTTCAAGTTTTAATATTTATAACCCAACCAAAATGAGCTGCAAGTGCATAGCTGTGTTGTAGTCGGGGTCGAACACAAGGAGGGTGTGATCTCGCTTCAAACTTGTGGTGATTGATGAGTAGCTAGAACAGAAAATATGTTGTTGTGGTGAACCTAAAATGAAAGGAAACAAAAGCAAATAAGTAAATGAGAGTTGTAAACAAGAAAAGAAAGAGTTAGGCGAAGGATAATCTTTGAAAACAAGCAATGAAGTGATGATTGCATTGGTATTTCATTATGAACTATCTTGAACACAAAACACTAAGGTATGGTCTTTCCACTTTCGTGGCTCCGAACACTATGTTTAAACAACCTAATAGACTCAACTTTCGATGGTTATTACAAGCTGTAAACATGCATTAATGGCTCAAGTAATGATAGAGTTCACTAGACTCCTTAGGTCAGCTTTCGTTGCCTAAGACGCGTAGCTCACCAAATATTAGATCCGGCAATACAACAAGCTTTTGGAGAGTGTATCAACCCAATATCAGATTGCTATATGTACGGTAAAGCAATCATGCATTAAGTTCAAATAAAGGTGAAGATTAGTTCGTGAATAAAAGTCCCAATTGCAACCGCCAATCACATCATTCAAGTTTCATTGATTTACCTCGCCTAACAAATGGATCTACTCGGAGATGGTGCAATCAAACAAGCAAGCAATGATTGAAAGCATAATGCAAGTATTAAAAAGAGATAAGGGATAGAAAAAGCTTCTCTGTTGAAGAACAAGTCGAAATCCCTTGATAACTTCTTAGATCCAAAGTACAAAAGAAAAGGAAAAGATGAAAAGAACAAGAACAAGGTTTTTGTGCAAGAGCAAGACTTGAGTGGCGCCTCCTTCTCCTCCTCCTAGATGACGAGCTTCTAGGGCTTCTCTCTCTCTCTGACGGCCACTCTCCTCTTTCACGAGACACACCTTTTCGCAGAGGCTAAAAATATGTATATATAGGCTGGAGTCGCCTAGGGTAATGAGGCGCCGGAAAAGAAACGTTTCCGGTGAGCTGGATCAAGTCTTTTACGACGTGTATGAGCCGAGATAAGGCCACGGAAACCACCAAAAGTAATCTGGGCTTGTGTTAAGTCGAGACAAGGTCCATGCCGCGGAATTCTGGGCCATTTGTGGCACCAAATCTCCATGGGCTTCATTTCCTCGCCTGGCGGACACGTCTTGGGAGAAAACATTCTCAGACCGTATGTCTACTCCAAATGTTTCCATTCCACTGCGCCGTGATGCCTAACTCAATCATATATCCAGAAAGACCAAGATAATGATTTTTGGACGACGGGAAGGCCTTCTACCGCGGCCATATTTCGGATGCTCCGGTTCTGTCCGATAGCGAGAATTGGACACTTGGAGTTTTGTTGAAGCTCTTTACCTGGAAACTTGCATGGATCATGGTTTGAGGCTCTTTTGCTCCTTTTTGAATCATTTTTGATGTTTTAACCTGTTAAGACTCCAAAACCAACATATACAGGAAAACTACCTCTAAAGGCATAAAACCTTGTTGAAAACCTTTAAAAATACAAATAAATACTAAGTAAAATCATGCAAATTATGGATATATCAACTCCCCCAGACTTAGCCTTTGCTTGTCCTCAAGCAAACTAAGAAAGGAAAAGAGGTTTGAAAACGTGAGAACTCTCAAATCTTTTGGAAATCCATATTGAACTTCATCTTAGTGATCCACATAAAACAGCAATGGCATTTAGAATTAAGAACAAGAAAGTACATACCATGAGTTTTGCAATCATCCCAAAGCAATCCACTTCTCTTTAGGCCATTCAAATTGACCACCTTTGACTCCTTTAGTTTCTAAAGGTCTGGTCTCAACTAGGGAACATCGATCAAAGAGGTTATAGACTCTTACCCATCCTCTTTTTATCAAACACATGTCTTGGCTCTTGTTTCACCTCTCTCTCTTCTCACTCCTTAAGTCGATTCATCCCTTTTTTAGGGTAGCATGGTATTTTTTTAATTCGACTTCTTCTCCTCTTTGTGGAGGTTTTGAATGATCTTCCATAGACACGAGTATTGATGGTTGTAGCCACCTATGTAACAGCCCGGCCCACCGGCCCACCGCCGGCCCGACACTGTTAGGGCTGCAGCCCAATACACCCCAACCCCTCTGGTGTATAAGGCCACTGCCACTATACCAACCTAGGTTGTTGGTGAGTCTCGAACCCCAGACCTCACCCTTTACGTAGCCCTGCAACCAGGAAGCTACCACCGCGACTGCTAGGGCTGCAGCCCAATACACCCCAACCCCTCAGGTGTATAAAGCCACAACAATTTATACCAAACCTAGGTTGTTGGTGAGACTCGAACCTGAGACCTCACCCTTTAAGTAGCTTCCCCACCCAGAAGCTACCACCAATTGATCTGCAACCTAGGTTTGGTATAGTTGCTGTGGCATTATACACCAGAGGGGTTGGGGTGTATGGGCTGCAGCCCTAACAGTGCCGGGCCGGCGGTGGGCCGGTGGGCCGGGCTGTTACAACCTAATCCCCGGTTACTTGGATCAAAAGGTCTTCCACAGACGCGAGTATTGATGGTGTTTGCCACCTAATCCCCGATTACTTGGACCTTGTGCTTTTTCTTAATATTGAAGAGGAGAGAGAGGGAAACCGAACTCACACAGACTTCCACTTGTTGGTGAGGATGAGGAGTCATGCGCTTTGTAATGCCAAGCCCCTAGCTGAGAAGATTAAGTTCATTAAAGTGCGGAGTCAAAGATGGTTCCTTCTTATTCCCTTAGAGATGTGAGCATTTTTGGTAGATTGATCCACTCATGATGCACCTGTGGTGAATTATACTGCCAAGTACTGATCAATGGTCACTTAAACAAAGGCGCAACAATGGTTAGGTCCAATGATAAGGTCATAATTCTCGACAAAATTTTTGACTCAATAAAAACGACTCAAGAAAATGAAAACAATGCAAAACAAAAACGCCAAAATGAACAAAGTTATTAGTATAATCCCCCCAGACTTAACATGCACCGTCCCGGTGTAAGAAAAATCAGATTAAGAGAGGAGAATATGAAATAAAATGGAAAGGGAAAAGGTTAGGATGATGTTACCAAATGAAGACCAATTGTAATGAAGTACAAGGTTGGACAAGTGTATGAGGCACTTCCTTTGGCATAATTGGTCATTGACTTTTCAATCTCCAGGCTTGATTTGCTCCCGTTTGCATTATGATTGAGAATGGTTCATTTGGTCGACCCGAGAAGAGTGCCATGAACCACAGCTCAAACGATAAAGTTTTGCTCGACACAAATTGAAATTTCACCAGTCAAGTTGATGTTTTATGGCCTCTGGTGAAGTTTGAGGGAAAACGAACGAGCGGTTTGAGAGATCCTTCAGTTGGTGGTCCATTCGGTCGATCCGAACATAGTGCAATGGACCACAGGGCGAACGGTGAAGAATTCTCTGACCTATCTTAAAATTCCATCAACCAACCTCCTATTTTATGGCCACTGGTGAATTTTGACACCAAACGAACGAGCCGTTTCAGAGATGCTTCATTAGGTGGTGCAAAAAGGCTCTGGGAAGGTTTCCTTTGACCCAATGAAGTTTGGCTCATTCGTTTTGACATCTTCTTCTGGAAAAGTGATAATGAGGCTCCAAGAAGTCATTTCCAGCTGGTGGCCGCTGCTATGTCATGATTTTGGTTTTGACGACCATTTGGTGCTCGCCATCTACCGGATAAGGCCTTCTTTCATATCTCCTGATCCGTGAGGATTTCACTGTCCTATCTTTTGGATTGGCAGACCAAAATTAGATTTTATGGCCGCCTGTGAAGTTTGGTGGACATCGGTCACGTCGTTTGGGAGATGGTTGATGTTTTCCTCCTTTATACCCGTTTGGCCGAGAGAATCTCGCCGGATGGGATATCTTGAAATCTACTCGACCGTTTTGTGATTTTCTTCAACCGAAGTGATTCTTGTATCCTCCATTATCATTTCCAGGTCGTGCCCACCTTGTTTCTTGTGCCTTGTTGTGATCCTCCATTGAAACCGCCTTTAAACCGCCATATGGATTGTAGTTTTGGTCGGTTACAGCATCTCTCCTTTGTGTCCTTCCTGTCAAAGATTGAAGTCCTTGCAAAATACTTGAAACCACTGTTAAGTCCGGTCTTAGATTGAGATCTCCAAGTAACCAACTTGAAGTTCACAATCTAAAAGAATATGGTATAAACTATAAAAACATGTTGGGTCTTGGTTAGGGATCTCAAAGTTCTGAAATAGTTGTATCATCAGTGAAATCAATGTATAATTCAGTTTGACAAGTCAAAATTCATTCTCATTCATTAACCATCAATATTAAGCAATTTAAACCATTAAATGTAACTAATGAAGTTCAAGGTTCAAATGCTTATCAAGTGAGGATCAAAGATGGTTTTTAATGAATGCATGAGGAGAAGTTACTTACCTTGATTTGAGATTTTGCCTTCTACAAGGGTGGGAACAAAGGGTGGGTCACTTTCTTGTTTTGGTCTTCTTTTGGTTCTTCATCCTAAAAACATTTTTTATTTTTTTTTATTTTTTTGTATTTTTATGCAATTTTAAAAACTCCTGAAAAATAAAACTAAGTAGTTATGCATGCAATAATGATATGAAAATTTAAAATGAAAATAAAAACCATGTGGGTTGCCTCCCACAAAGCGTTTTGTTTTAAGTCATTTAGCTTGACTCCTTTTTCTTTTTAGGTGTGGATGAGCTCAACTAAAGGGTTTGGGGTCCCTTTATATTCTCCATTCTCCAGTTCAGGGGGCTTTCGTGGTGGTCTGGGCACGCCAAGATCATCTCCTATGCCATCTTTGAAGACAAATGCCCTCGGGAAGAGCTTTAAGGTGTTCATGAGCTTCTCCTTTGCGGTATGAGCTTCTTTTGGGTTCGGTTCCTTAGGGGTAAGGATTCTCATCTTGGAAAAGGACTTAGGTACGCCATCAGGATCCTCATCAGCTTCATTTTTGTCCAAGGTATGGAGCAAAACCGAGTTTATGTCTTTGAAGACATCTTCATGTTTCAGCTGTGACGGTTTCATGGCCTCCTTCGGTTTTGGATAGTGCTCATTCTTCTTGGCGTCTTTAGGCATTATGATCCGCGTCCTTTGAATTTGTTTGCAGCAACCGATTTAATTTTTTTAAAAAATCAAAAAACTGTGGAGCTGCTACATCAACAAAACAGCTTATCTCTATAATATTAATTGAGAAGTACAATTAGAAAAAGGACGAAAAAACCTATGTATTTACGGAGAATGCCACTAGATTAATGAAGAAATTCTGTTTGGATACATGGATAGCAGGGGTTAAAAGTGTCTAAAAAAATTAAAAAAAAAAGCCAACTCGACCGAGTTGACTCAGTATATCCGAAAATCTGACCCAATATCCCCTGGATCAACACGCGGATCCTGGTATACTTAAAACAAACCAGATTTTTCGTTCAAACCAAACCGAATTCTGAAGATGGGTAATACCAAATCAAACCAATCTTGACACTAAAGAAAATATAATCTCTAATTTTTTTTTTGTTAATATTCCATATATGATTGAATGATATTTGCAAAATATTCATAAATTGAGAAACAATACTACTATATATACGTGAGATCATCTTCTTCATATGCTAAAGAGCGAGGATGCTAAAGAGGGAGACATACTCTCGACTTACTGCGATTCTGAAGATGGGTTCAAAACAGAAGATCATATGACTAGAATCGATGAGAATATGGAGAGAATCGTTTCGATTGGTGATTCGGTTGAAGCTGACTTTAGTTTACTTTTGTGGTGTTTGAATGAATTGCATAGTCACTTTTGAGAGAACACCAGTTATTAAATTGCAGAGATCCGAGAAAAGCTTGCAGAGATTCGATGACAAGCATATCAAACAGGTGATTCAATTTGGTATCAATTAGGAAGCAATTATAGGCTTTCAAGAAGAATCGGAGAGCTAATCATCATCTCCAAGAGCAAACGATACCAGCCAAAGATTTGAAGTTTGATATAATCCTCTTTTTAGTCCTCTTTCGATTCACAGTAGCTAAAATTTGGACAGATTGTTTAGAATCGATATGTGTTCTAAAACGAAGAAGATCAGAAAATCACGTAAATCAATTATCAAAAAAAAAAAAAATTGATTTTGAAAAAAAAATATAAAAGAAGAAGAGAGGAGGAGGAGGAAGAAGAAGAAGAAGAAGATTAGATCCAAAGAACCCAACTTCACTAAAATATTTTCTATAATCGCAATAGGAGAGAAGATTTGAATCAGCTAGGCGGAGGAGACGTGGAAGGGAGAAAATAAGAAGTACAAAAGTTGGAGCATTCACCATCTACACTGACTCCATTGTCAGAAAGAGAATATCCAGCCTCCGCAATAGAAATCCAACAGTTGGCTTCGCAATAATTGGGTCTTCTCAAGTTTCGGTTCACTTTCTCTCTACAGACTTCGTAATGTCCGTCGGTCTCTTCGAAACGGTTGGAAAGTGAAACTCATTTTGTTCAATAATTGGTTTATGATGTCTTCTAATATTGGGCTAGGCCCAAAAAACAATTGCCTGGCTGTATTTATTTTTCTTTCATGCGACCAATTCTAGACGGATGGATCAGGCTTTGCTGCTTAAATAAAATGGCTGTCTAGATATTTAATGATTTCACGGTATGAACTCTATAATGTCATCTCATCTCTCATGTATAGATTTTTTTTGGATTGTGAAAGACTTTCTTTTTTATTCTTGGGTTATTATACAAACAAACAAGAATTATATATTTTTATAAAACTAGATATAAACATATTCCCCTGAGTCAACTCTTAGAATTAGGGCTGTAAATTCGGGTTTACGGATTTAGAATATAGAAACCATTCAGATTTTTTTTAAATTCTGGTGTGGGTTTAGTTCGGGTTTTTAGCTGGTTTTTAAGATTTTATGTAGGTTTGGGATTTCGGGTATCAAGTAAGGTTTTTCAAATATTGGATTTTTGGGTTTAGAGATATAAAAATCGTTCGGTTTTAAACAAAATTCAGTTTGGGATCGATTCGGGTTTTGTTTCGGTTTCTCCGGGTTTTTGGGTTTTATAAAAAAAGTACGGGTTTTTTTAGGTTTTGGGTTTTCGGATTTTTGGATTTAGAAATATAAAAACTGTTCGATGTTTAAAGGATTTTGTTCCGGTTTTTCTGGATGAGTTTAGGATCGGGTTTCGGTGAAAATCTCAAGCTATGTGGTGTTTCATGATATATAATATAATATAATATTAAAAATACTATTTTCATAGGTGAAAATTTCATGATATGATTTTATGACCTGATACATTTTAAGGTTAAAATTTTAGTGGTTAAGGTATGATTTTCTACACAAAACTGCAACATCACACCGCACGAACGTGCGGGTCCTCTACTAGTTCTTTAATATATTGTAAGACGTAGATTATTTATGTAAATTGAGGTTTTACTGTTTTAGGAAAGTCACTGTTGGTTATCCTTTTTCCGAGCAAATATTGTGTTTCCTTTTCAGTCTGCGGCAAATCAATCAGTAATTTTGTGGCGAACGTGTTAGATTTTGGGTTAAAAAGAAACAATATAAAAATTAAAGGGCGATCTGATGATTTCTCCAATAAATAAGGAAAGGATTTTAAAATCCAGCGGACAAAATCTGCTGTCGAGGTATTTTTCTTTTTTCATCTCACGGCCTCGAGAAGAGAAAAGTTGACGAATCTCTCCACCGAGGCGCTAGTTTTCGCCATCGGCGAGGCTATATCATTTGCCGGAGGTGCGACGCTTTCTTCTCGGCTTCTTTTTCCGTTATATTTCTGCCTCTCATGTCAAGCTTGTTTGTGCCTTCTCTATGGGGGTAAATAGTTGGATTAGTCGCGAAACAATCACGACTGCTTCTTCATTTCGACAATATCTAGGGCTCATATGAGCATAGAGTAGCTGAGAACTTGCTAGTAATCGAATGCCTGCGTGGTTAATTGGGAGATTCTTTCTACTCTGCTCCGTCTGGTTCTGTAGGTCGTGGATTACTTTATGCGATTAAACCCAATCGGGATCATTCTAGTAATTTGCTCCTTCACCTAGTCAACCATTTTCGAAACGGGTTCGGATTTTAGATGCGCAACCATAGTTTCATGTACAAACAAGGAAATTTGGTTAAACTGGTTATCACTCGATTTTCTGGTGGTTGGTAACTTGTTCAATGTGATTGAGGATCTCTACGAACTAACAGACCATTATCGTGGTAGCACATTGCTTTTTCTTTGTTTTTGGCTCCATGTATATAATTTTGAAGTTCCGATAGTGATACGGTTATCTTTACTTGCCCATGGGAAAATCGTTCAAACGAAATTATGAATCCAGTTGTGTGCATTGGTTTATGTCCTATGTTTTCTGTCTTACAGTTTGTAATTTTCATATTTGCTTGTTATCTCAAAGAAATAACAAAAATCTGCTTTTTCTCCTTGAGCAAGCAGGATGAATGAAGTTAGCAAGCAAAAGGGAAATCCTGATGGACATGAAACGATTGAAAATGAAGGATCTGCTGCTCGAACAAGACCTACAAGCATTGCGGAGATTATGCGAAGGAGGAAGAGGAAAGAGTCCTTGGAAAATGTAGCAGCTCATTTACTGGGTGACGATCTTGTTGAGAAGGCTTCTGCCTATCATGAGTCTGGAAAAGGGTCTAATAGATCCAAGAAAGTGAGCCGTGAAGAACGAGTTAAGAACAGTTCAAAAAAGAAAGAAGACGCCGTTTCTAGTTTTAGAGAAGAAAGACTAGATAAATCAATGACCGAGAACCCTGTGGGAGCACCTCAGTTACTCAGTAATGATCTTATTGAAAACGTTTCTGACTATCATGAGTCTGAAAAAGGGTATAATAGTTCTGAGAATTTGAGGCGTGACGAACGTGTTATGGACAGTTCAAAAATCAAAGAAGGCGCCATTTCTAGTTCTAGAGAAGAAAAACTAGAAAAACCCATAAACGAGGACCCTGTTGAGAATGTTGTTGATCTTGTTGAGAATGTTCCTGGCTATCATGAGTCTGAAAAAGAGTATGATAGTTCCGAAAAACTGAGGCGTGAAGAAGGTGTCAAGGACAGCTCAAGAAAGAAAGATGATGCCACTTCTAGTTCTAGTCAGTTATTGGGTAACGATCTTGTTGAGAATGTTCCAGACTATCCTGAGTCTGAAAAAGGGTATGATAGATCCGAGAAACTGAGGCGTGAAGAACGTTTGAAGGACAGCTCAAGAAATAATGAAGCTGCCGCTACTAGTTCTAGGGAAGAAAGACTAGATAAACATTTGAAAGAGGACCCTGTTGGAGCAGCTCAGTTACACCGTAACGATCTTGTTGAGAAGGTTTCTGACTATCATCCGTCTGAAAAAGGCCATGATAGATCCAAAAAAGTTAGGCGTGAAGAACGTGTTAAGGACAGTCCAAGAAAGAAAGAAGACGCCATTTCTAGATCTAGAGAAGAAAAACCGATAAAAGAGGATCCTGTGGGAGCAGCTCAGTTAATGGGTAACGATCTCGTTGTGAAGGTTTCTAAATATCACGAGTCTGAAAAAGGGAATGATAGATCCGAGAAACTGAGGCATGTTAAGGACAGTTCAAGAAAGAGTTCTAGAGAAGAAAAACTAGATAAACCAAAAAAAGAGGAGGAGCCTGCTGCAAATAGAAAACGGAAGGGAGAAGGAGAAGGTTCTACGGCTGAAACAAAATTAGTGAAAGAACAGATTAAAGATAGACAAAGAAAGAGAGAAGAAACTGATTCTAGTTGTAGGGAGGAAAGACCAGACAAAAAGATGAAAAAGGAAGACCTTGCTGGAAACAGAAATATGAGGGTTGAAGGAGAATTCCCTACAACTGAAATAAAAACAATGACAGATGGTGACGGGCTTCGTGTGGATACAAAAAATAAGGCAAGAAAAGAAAGCCCTGCTGTAAGGACAATTGAAAAGCAGATTCATCCCCAGGAAACAGGCGGCGAACAAGCAAGAAGTGTTCTTGAAAACTTATCTAGTAGTAGGAAGCGTCTTAGAAGTCTAGTGGTGGCAGACATAACTCGAGATGATGAGAATAGTAGAAAGCCTAACAATGAAAACAAGCTCGATAATCAAAATGGAGATCATAAGAAGAATCGGGAGAGGAATATGTCTCAGAGGCATGAGAGGCATGATCAAGGAAAAGTGCACAGTGTTGAAGTTTCAGAGCGACGGGAGAAAAAGGAACACCCAAAATCGCATCAACGCGACGTGAGAGAGAAGAGGAGGAGATCAAGAAGTCGAGATCATGGGCAGGATAGACAGAAAAGGCCATCCCCCTTACCAAGGGCTGAAAAGGCTACGTTGCGTCATAAGAGAGACCATGAGGAGCGCTCGGAAAATGCTGTTAAGGATAGGTCGGAAAAGCATCATTTTAATGATAATGAAAACAAAGTGGCAGGCACAGTAAATAACAAGTCTAGACGGTACAGTTCTTCCAAAAGTGAACTTGGTGGATATTCACCACGAAAAAGAAGGGAGGAGGCCGCTGCCAAGGCTGCTTCTCCACCTAATCTTTCTTCTGAGAAAAAATGTGCCAAATGGGATCTTACATCTGCTGTAACTGCTGGCATGTTCTCGGGCTCAGTTTTTTCTGGTCTCCAAGCAGCAACTCAGACAGCATATCCTACCATCAGTGAGGCTTCTTTGACGCTTTTAAAGCCACTTATGGAGGCGTCTTTTAGGACGCCGCCAGCAAGGCATGCCACTTTTGTTGATCCTGTTCAACTGACCGAATCCACCAGGCGTATGAGGAGACTTTATGCAGATAATGTGCCGGATTCAGCCTCTGAGAAGTCTCTGATTGAATGCTTCAATGGCTATATGCTGTCTTCAGGCTCCAATCACATAAAAGGAAGCGCACCATGTATTAGTTGTATTGTAGGTTTCTGGAGTATGGCTTATTCCATTGACTGTTAGTATGTTTGTGGAATATACCACCTGATAGAATTTTTGTTCTCTAAATGCAGATCAACAAGGAAAAAAGCCAGGCGCTAGTGGAGTTCCTTACACCACAGGATGCCTCTGCTGCACTCTCCTTGGATGGCTGCTCCTTCGCGGGTTCAAATCTCAAAATTCGACGCCCTAAAGACTTTGTCGAGACAACAGTAAGAATTACAATCTGTACATTCTCTTTCTCTTGAACTCTTGCCAGATGCTCCACATTTCAACTTTTAATAGTCATCTGGTAAATTTTGCTAGCTAGCTCAAGTAACTGCATATATTTTTTCCTTGGTGTCTCAGTAAGATTCAATAGTTAATTTCTCCACATTCAGTTCAGTTGATAACCTGTTACTGACAGCTGTGTGACTTCTTTTTATTGAATCAATTATTGTGAAATATGACCATTGTCTGGTGTAAGTCTATGTTACATTATTCACGAGTAAAGAGCATCAGCCCCCTTTGATGCAGATAGAGATTCAAAGTAGACAGACATATGGAACTTATGAAAACATATAGACCAATAATGTAAAGCGCATAAGCATGGTGTTGTCAGTCCAAAGTTCTCGTTTAGTGACACCATTTGTCGAAGCATCTTGATTGATATCAGAAAAACTAGGAGACTTCTTTGTTATCACCCATTTATGCTTGATTCAGTCTCTGATGTCATAACTGTGCCACTGCTTAAATCTACTCTGTTTAGACCAAATAAAAAAGGTCATAGCCGTATCTTTTGAAGGCAATTTGATGGAAGCAACATGCCGCTAGTTTATAAACTACGGAACTTGAGAGTTTACAGTTAATGAACCTCATATGCTGATCTTACAACTGGTGGGAAACAAATGGTTTGGATTAGTTCAGTAAGGTTAAACCCTAGCCTTTTTTCCTAAGAATGACCCTCTGAGAATAGAAAAGTGGACATCGTTGATGTAAATTCCATCATGGTTAAAGGAAACGAATTTATGAAGATCCTCCTGTGAAGTCAAAAGTGATTTTCAATTTGCAAAAGGTCTTAATTTTTGTTCATCTGCTGTTATAATACCAACAATAGGCGGCACTAAGAATTACTGTAGTTTACGGATTCCTGCACCTGAAATCATAATGTTTTCGAGCCGCATGTGAAACCGTATTCTGACTGTCGTGTGTTGGAATCTCTTAAATAGGGTGTTTATGTTGGGTATGTCATAATTCAAATTCAGGAGGGTGATGAAGCTGTCTGCTAAATAAGAAGACTCCCAGGTGTAGTGACGAGTTTGTTGTGTTTTAAGTTTCTTTCCACCTTTTCTCCTTTGGGCTTTGGGGAATATATACAGATCATCATAATGTTTTCTGTGTGAATTTTGGTTTACTGTATTGTGTTCTTTGTTCCTATTGTTTGAAGTATTGGTTTCATATGATTCCATATCAATCTGTTTTATCCTTTTTCTTCTTTGAAGTGAACGTGGTTGTCAAAATATGCACATAACTTGCATAGGGAGTTTAAGGCCGCCTAGGATACTCGTTTTCTGTTATTTTTTTTATCTGTTTGGTTATTTCTGCATTTAAGTATCTTAACAGGATCATATACTTACTGTTTATTGTTATCTCTAAGCTTTCGTAATATAGCCCCTAAGAATTACATTCATGCCCTAAACTCTTACCACCTTCTCTTGAATGGATCATTCATTGCTTTTGATCAACTCTCTTCTAAATGGTAAAAGATTTGCAGAATTGACCTTCGCCTATAGCTATTATTAATGAGATGTGGAGCCCTGACAAGAAGGAACAGTCCTTCTCTTGAGACTAAGCGACCCGGGATTTTTGGTCGTGCAATGAATTTGCTGAGTAGTTGTAGGAAAATATATGAAAAAGGACTGTTTATCAAGGCTGTGGACTTTATCCTTTTATTTGGCACACGTAGACCAGTACCATGTCTTTTGTTATGATTTCTGAGCTACGTTATGGTTACCATCCATGAAGCAGGGTTTCAGACGGTTGCTATTTTCATGCAGAGCGGTGAATTGGAGAAAAAGGAGCCAGCCACAAATGCACTTAGCGACGATGTGGAGGACTCATCGAACAAGGTAGAAATTGATGCCCTCAATTTGTTTGTTTGACAGTCGGTAAAAAAAATTATATTGAAAATGAATGTAGAATATCTCTAAATATATTTCCTCATTATATAGTTCAGTTAAAATTTTGAGTTTGTACACATAGTTTTGATGCCACTGTAATTTGAAAACTGTTGCTCTAGAGACCAAAACATTGCTATTATCTAAATTTGACTTGGTCCTTTCCACTCATGAGTTGAGGCATATTTTGGAATTTGACTGCACGTTTTTCAATGCTGACAGCTTTTATATCATTTCCTGTTTAATTCGTTTGTAGTAGTTTAAAATCGAGAGTTTTAATATCGTTAAAGAGTTAAGAACGTTGTAACGTAAGGAATAAAAAATATGTGTATCAGCTTTCTTGAACTTTGGCTGGTATGAGACTATAAGTAGGTGTTATGATAGAAAGCTTGTTAATACTGGTGGCCAAATGTCAGACCACCTTACTATAATCTTAAACCGAAAGACACACTGAACACACTGAGAATAGTATTGCAATTCTCTCTGCATCTGCGGCATCTTTATGGTTGATAAATGATAATGTTGAAAGTGTTAATCTGTTTTTGAATATTCTAGTTGCTTGCTATTATTTTTTTTTCTTTCGGCCAAGCTTGCTGTTGATCCTAATGTACTTTTTGCAGATCTTTATTGGTGGATTTCCAAAAGGAATTTCATCGGAAATGGTATGTACTTTGAAAACTTTTGACACGTTTACTTTCTAATTGGTCTCAGTTCTCATTTATTATGAATTCTCTATTGTTTCACATTGAAGGATTGTCTGATTCCTTTTTGCTGCTTGTTCAGCTAATGGAGATTGTCAGCGTCTTTGGACCTCTGAAAGCATACCGGTTTGTGATAAACAATGATCTCTATCAGCCATGCGCTTTCCTAGAGGTAAAAATATGCTTTTATCTTGGTTTCTATGTGGATACTATATACGATCACTCTATTTGTGCCCCGAAGTTCAAGTTAGTCATCCTCGGACAACTTGATGTAGTTATTCTGATTGTCTTATATAGATGTGCATATTCTGGTTAGTGGCTGCAGTTCCAAATATCCGCATATGTCTTAACTCTTGTTACAATTCTATACCTCAGTACACTGATGGATCTGTTACCCTCAAAGCTTGCGCTGGCCTTAATGGTATGAAGTTAGGTGGCAGTGTAATAACTGCCGTATGTGCACTTCCTGATGCATCATCCGTAACGGTAATTCAGTGACCCATCTTTGCTCCTGTTAGTTCATGTTCTGGTTTTTTTACGGGTGACATCAAAATTCCTTTAGTTACTTGTGAGAGTGGTGCGAAATGTAATATGTGTTGCAGGTGAATGAGAATCCACCATTCTATGGGATACCTGAGCATGCAAAACCACTTCTTGGCAAGCCTAAGCATGTTCTAAAGCTTAAAAATGTGGTAACGAGAAGGAGAATATAGCTATCCTTTTCCTTGTGAATCTTTCCCACATAAACTATTGAAATTCCATTCTTTCTTATTTGACAAGGTTGACCCAGAAGATCTCCCATCGCTTTCAGAACCAGAGTTGAAAGAAATTCTGGAGGACGTACGGTTAGAATGTGCCAGGTTAAGCTCTGAAAAATTATTCTTCCAATGAGTTCATTGAGCTTTTGAAAGCTAGTGAGTTGAGAAAATAGACTTGTGCCTCTTTTGGTGATGCAGGTTTGGAGTTATTAAGTCGATAAACATCGTGGAACACCAGAGGAAAGATGTCACTGGCTCCGAAACAAACGCATCGTTGAGCCTAGAGTCAACTGATTGTAAAGAAACGAATGTGTCAGTGATTCAGGAGAAAGACGAGGGATCCACGAAAGCGGATGATATTGCAGACAATTTAGATCCTGGGGAGGTTGTCCGGCAAGACAGTTTGGCGAGTGAAGACGAGTTATGTGAACCGTGCTCAGATACCGCTGCGGGGACAAATACTCAAGCAAATGTAGATGGAAACCCCGCTGAACCAGACCATCGTGAAGAGTTTGTTGGGGAAACTGCACTGGAGGAGGAAGCAGAGATTCCGCAAGAAGAAGTAGGACCAGCCCGTGCCGTGAAGACAAGATGGGATAGTGGCGACAAGAGAGAGGAAGAACAAGATCCCAAGGATGTGTTCGAGCCTGGTTGTATCTTCATCGAGTACGGAAGACCAGAAGCCACACGCGATGCAGGGCACTCGTTGCTCGGAAGGCTCTACGAAAACCGGACTGTGAAAGCAGAATACGTTTCTAAAGAGCTTTACCAAATCAGGTTCCCAAGTGGGTAGTAGTAAACCTGATCCACCTACCACAAAAAAAAAAAGTGACTAGTCTCTTAATTCTTCTTATTTTGACCACATACCGGCTCAAACCGGGCTCAGAGCTCAATACGTAGCATTTAAAATCGAAAACCACTTAAAATATCTCTTTTGTAATCGCTGGGATTGATTCAGGTTGGTTTTTCGTCACCACCACCTATGTCTCGTTACTTCTGTTCATTCGAGAATCTAAGAATTGAAAGTTGAAACCGAAATTATTGGTTTGGTTGTTTCGTTTGAACCGGTTTGCTTTCCGAACCGATGGATTTGAAACTCTGGAAATCGAGTGCGTAACCTTCTGGATGAGCGAGAGGGTCTCCGTTGTCTACAAATAAATGAACCCAATCTCCTTCTCTATCCAATCCGCTGGAAGGGCAGTAACAAGAAGAAGCAAAAATGACGACAATGGCGACGCAAGGGGCTTGGCTACGACTGACTTCATCACCGAAGTCCATCGTGAAGTCGACGGTGACTTCAACGGAGCTTGGATTTCTCACCTCCCAGCTCAGTGGCGTAAGAATCTCTCATGGTCCCAGTGACGTCATCAACCGTATCTCCGTTCCTTCCTTTCCCGGTCTTCAGCCAATTGTCGCTCGTAATTTCCCCTTTTTCCTCGTTTTTTTTTTTTTGCTACGTTTCGCTTCCAAATTCTAGCTTGCTTTCACTTATTCATGTCGAATTTCGATTGTTTTTGGGTAGCTTTGTGTTGGGTTTTCCTGGAAATTATGTCTTTGCTGGAGATATGAAAGTGAGAGCTGATATCAAGTTCCGATTGCAAAACTTCATGTATCAGAGTATTTACTATTGATTTTGCAGCGATGTCAAATCAAATCCACCAAAAGTTGAACATGGATGACTTTTTGAATGCGGTAGAAATGAGTTTATGAATGTGCTTGACATTTGCTTCTTATTTCATCTCTTTCAAAAATTGTTGATAATGTGAGATTCCTGTTTCTCGTCTTGTAATAAGCTATGGCGTTATGATATCTCTGTTAAACCTCTGATTCTGAGACATTAGCCCCTTTTCTTGCTTTTTTTCAGGTAGAATCTGCCCTTTCACTGGGAAGAAAGCAAACAGAGCAAACAAAGTTTCCTTCTCCAACCACAAGACCAAGAAGCTGCAATTCGTCAACTTACAGTACAAAAAAGTATGGTGGGAAGCTGGGAAACGTTTTGTCAAACTCCGTTTATCAACTAAGGCCTTGAAGACCATAGAGAAAAACGGACTCGATGCTGTTGCCAAGAAAGCAGGCATAGATCTTCGCAAGAAATAGAAATGTTCTGGTAGATGATGAGTTTATATTTGCATTTCCATTTTCCTGCTTCCTCCTTTTGCTCTCTCATACATTTCCTTCTCGGTTTGGTAAGTATCACATGGAATTTTCTGAGTTGAATCAGAAATTGTTTCTCTTGTTGTTTTTCCTTCTTGAGCGGTTAAGAAAAGACTTAAACATAAACGAAAACAAACTCTCACATTCAGAGGTGGCCCAAAGTAAAAAAATTACATATCGTGTTTTCGTTTTGATGTATCTCAGATACTATTGTTACAGTTATCAGCTGAATTCTCGGGTTTTCCTTTCGATGATTTCTTCATCGATGCTTCTCCTCCTATTGATGATCCTTTTAGTTTCCTCGGCCGCGATGTAGCCTTCCGTGGAGGAGCTGAGCCATCAGGAACATGATTAGAAACTTCCGTGTCTGGCACCGGGATACCACCACCACGCCTTCTACGCACCGAAGGTTCTTGATCATTCGATGAGTCGATTGACCCGTGTGTGCTTCGGTGGTGTCTTGACTGCTTCGTTGGTTCGTCTGACGACGCAGCACTTCCGCTGCTTCTTCTCGGCGGACTAGTCGCTCCCGCCCCGGATTTCCGCCTTGTTTTCTGTTTCGGTTTCTCGTTTGTGCTCGGAGGAAGAAGTTCTTTAAGCCCTGCTCCACCTTGATTTATCATCCCTGTTTACACAAACGTCAATTCCTCGAACCAATCCAATTTTTTTATCCATCAAAGATAAAGAAAAAACTTAACCTTGAGGGTTGTATTTGTTGGAATTGCCTCTGGAAACGACTTGACCTTTGTCATGTTGTTCTTGAGGTTTGAAGTCATTCATCTGCGGGTTTTTATCCAAATAATGATTAGAATGAGTACAGATACGTATGGGTTTGTTTGAAAATACGTATGATTTGTATGATCGTACCCAGCTCGGAGTACTGGTGGCTGGACCGTCGGAGCCGATGTGGGCAACATGCTTAACATCGGTCGGAAATCCGATCTGCATCTCCTGCTCTTTCTCTTCGTCTGCAATAGAATGACTTATCACGCAAGGAACACAACACAGATTCTCTATNTTTTTTTTTTTTTTTTTTTTTTTTTTGGTTCTGTGGAAAACTTACCAAAAATCTGAGTAATGTAACGAAGGCCCTTAAGAAGGCCTTTCATCGTCGTCGCCATTGATCTCTATAAAAGTTTGATTCCGGTTTGTGTGTACCACCCACACGCCGGAGACAACCCTTTTTCTTGGGTTCAAGATTTGACGATCGTTACAGCTCTGTAACTCCCGTAAATCTAACTTGCAGGAAAAGCAAAAGGAAGAAGAAATCAACACATATTAGTAAAGGGCACAAACAAAAAAACACAGCGAACGAAAATCTGAAGACTAAAAAACCTTGAACGCATGGACTATCTCTTGACGAGAAAAAATGTTGAAATTTTTTGAACAAGAGAGGGAGAGAGAGGGGATCCGGAGAGAGAAGGATCGAGAGATCCTCCGAGAAGTTATTGGTTGAGATCAACCAAGAAAAGAAGAGGGAGAGCACTAACTTTTGTTTCTTTTTTTGTTTTAACAGAGGATAAAAAAAAATTTAGAAAAATTTCCAAAGTTGTAATTTACAGATAATATATAATTTTATATTTAGATTGTTGATGGTAATGGAGGCAACGTAGAGTTAATCAAACCCCTCCATGGGAAACAAGTTGTCAAAGAGGATTTTCCGGGTGGAAAAGGAGACATTACCTCATCAAAACATATATGCTAATAACATTTTACATATCAAAAATATGTATTTGATTTTTGTTTTCTTAGATACCTATTTTGGTATGTCTAGCGAAATCAACTTAACTTCTGGAAATAGTTTCAATTGAAATCAGTCTGTACCATAGTTGAAACATTTGTCAGAAATAAAAAAGAAGGCTGACAAATAAGTTATTTGAAATAACATAACAAACACTAACGAGAAGAGTTGATAAGACTGATTCGTATGTTGTTATTTAACTTATAATATAAAGTGATCATTTATATAGAAACCGACATTTATTCTGTTTCTTTGGCTGGTAGTAAAAAAGGAAAGTTTTAGAATCCGAAGAGGAGAACAATTAAAACGAACAAAAGAGATTCCGGCAAAGCAGATTCGATACCGCCGGCGATAACCATACGATGACTCAAGAAGCTTTCATGTCGTCCATACCGACGCTAGCCTGCGAAAAGAGAAAACAAGAACAAAATAATCAAATCTACTGTGATGGTTTAAAAAATAAGAAAGGCTTACAAAGTGTTATTGCTTACCAGAAACTTGTGATTATCTTGAAGAAACGGACCAAACTCAGAGCAAAACCTTTCCATGTCGGCATAAATGTCACCAGAACCAGATATGACATCCATGAACTTCTTCCTGTCTGGAGCAAGCTTTAAAGCCATCTGATTTCACAAAATCAGTTTTTTACAGTGAGATAAGGATCAAACAGAGGAAGGAGATAAAAGACGCGAGTAAGCACATACAGAGAAGCTAGAGCTGGCGAGCCATCCGTGCCATTTCTTGAGTGTCTTTTGGTATGAGTCACCACAAGCTTGTGACATTGACCAGTCCTGATGTGATACCAAGTTGCGGAACAGCTCCACTAAGAAATCCATTGCCCTGAAAGAAATCAATACGTTTCTGAGAAGCAGCTCTCTTCTTCTCAATAAAGGTTATGCCGGATGTTAGTTGGTTTACCTGGTTAACCAGAGAAGACCATTGGTACAACTAGACGATCCTTTAGCTGTCTTAGACTCAATCTCAACTTGAACAAAGGTGTACAAGTACTTGAACTTGTCGGGATCAGATAAGTAGTTCTTCTCCAACCTCTGCACAAGTGACGGGCAAATGTTAATCATATTGTAAACACAATAACAATCCAATGCACAGAGCTCAGAACAGGGAATTGCAGTTTTATACTGTGAATACTTAAATGGATTTGTGCTCTTTGTGGAAAATAGAAGAGAATTTTACCGATATGTTTCCACCAATGTCAGACTTGACGAGAGTCATAGCGGCTCCAAACTTATCTGATAAATTGAAAGTCATGAAATAGGAAGAATACCAGTGAACAATCAGATGATAATATATTAATATACATGAACAATCAAATGCAGTGATTCTGATAAAACTCAAAGTTTCACCCTTTTTGTGATACCTATAACAGGCAAGATCGTCTTGCAGAGCTCGAGAAAAGGCTTAGTAAGCATCTCGCCGTGTTCAGTCTTGACATGCTTCATTCCTTCCAAGCAAGGCGTGAACACTGTCCCTTCCATTTCCAACTCTAAATCACAGAAACATGAAAGAAAAAAACCGATTTCATTTTGTGAGAAAGAAATGGAAAATGAAACCACGTAGAGCTAAAGGTTGGGAATTTATTGAATCAAATATGATCATCATTTTGTTAAAATTAGCCAAATCCAAACAGCCAACGATCTCTCTGTATACATGCAGATAGATATACAACTGTTTGTCGCTCAAAATCAGCTCCATTACGCTCGGAGAATAAGACCCGCATCGAAAATACGACGACTTTCATCAATCAAAACGAAGCGAGGCAGATAATCTAAATTTCAATCGGATCAAGCGTGACAAGACACAGATACAAGAGATTATTCGAGATCTATCGATGGATCTACCGATCTAAGGCCGATCTACAACGGAGAAGGATAAAGACCAATCTACAACGGAGAAGGAGAAGAATTTGTACCTTTTTTGCCTGAGAATAAAAAAAAAAAAATAATAATAATAATGTGAGAGATCGGATTCTTTGCAATAGTGAGATTGCTCTTCGCTCTCTTAGCGTTAGAAATTTTCCCTTTTCCCTTTAAACGGCTATCGTCAATAAATTTAGTTATATGCCCAAACTTTACAGTAGTTTCTTATAATAACCCTAACATTTGCTATTTGCCAATTATACCCCTCTCAGGGTGAGAATTGGAAAACGCGCAGTTTAATTGCATTTGCTACTGAATCTTGTCGAAAAACAATTATGATTGCAAGATTTCAAAGCTAAATAATCGAGTCAACTTGTTGCTAGAACAGAGAGTAGTTAGTACTTGGCAGTGATTTTGTTCTAATTTCAATAATCACTGGTGAAGTTAATACACGTTGTGACTTTCATGGTGATTTGGTTTAAGGAAAAATATATTGCTTTATGGATACATAGGTGGATCTGAAGGTACATTTGTATCAAACTCGGCCATACATTAAGCATAATGCCTAATAAAACAAGCAGAGACATAGAGCTCTCTCAGTTGATACAATATTGTCTCTTCATATGAGATTTTTTTTTCGACAAGATTCAGTGAGTTGTGCGAATCATATTCAATACTCGATTGGATCTTTTTAATTAACAAACTACCAAGAACATGCAAAGCATAAAGTACAAGAAGGAACAATGGCTCATGTAGTCCTATTGGAGGAAAATGAATCTCACCAGGACCGTTATAACTCATAATTTTTTTTTTTCTTTTAAACCAGAAACTTGTCAAATACAAGTATATCCTTGCCTAATATCTATAATTACCAACCCAACCATGTTTTATTCGGATCATCCACCCAATTCACCACGATTTGGGTCACCCACTTCGTCTCTTCTTCGTCTTCGTCTGACTCCGCAAAATTAGAAAAACAAAAAAAAACTTAAAATCAATTTTGGTCAAAATCTTAGCTTTCAGCTTATAGATCTGTGAAGCTCTTGTTTGATTTTTATGTTGATAGATCGAGAAGATCTTCCTCCGGGAGCTGATTCAATCTATGGGGATTACGGAGGGACGATTCCGTCTCTCATTTCCGTCACTTGTTCTTCTTCTATTACCTGCATCTACTTTAATCTCATTCACTAGCCATCTTGTCACGCTCGTTCCCACCTTCATCGGCTTCATTCAGCAGAAAGCACTCAGCTTTCTTGAAACCAATGCTTGAGTTCTTGGTTGAGAACGAATCTCCCTTTATGATCGACTTGTATCCTTATTACGCGTACAAAGACACCACTGAGAAGGTTCCGTTGGAGTACGCTCTGTTCCAGTTTGTCTTCGCAGGTTGTTGATCCCACCACCGGTTTGCTTTACTCCAACATGTTTGATGCACAGCTGCTCAAATCTATGCTCTCGCCATGCTTTTTCTGCCTTTTTTTTCCCGCTTTCAATCTTTTCTCCAGCTGCTCAGGCGCGTCTTCTCCAACGTTTGCTCAAAAACGACGACGACGAATATCGAGACACCGGTTTGTGGACAAGACCAGCATCACGTTGATGTTGATGTGGATCTTGTCTAGCCGGACCGTACCGTTCATTCTCTCGCTCAACGATCTCATTTACAGTGTGAAGGTTCGCCGAAAGTTCACGTGGAGGCGCACCCCTTCAGATCCCATCAACGAAGGAAAGGATTTTCTTTTCCAAGACGAAGACGCTCCTCAACAAAATCTTCAGAGAGGCTCGAGATTGGTGAGCAGAGAGATATGCTACGTAGCTGCTGCGAGTGTTCACAGTTATTGGAGATGGATACAAGAATGAGAATCCTCGTTTGGATTGTTTCCACATCGGTGACATTCGATGCAGAGCCATGGAGAAGATCATCGAAACATCCATAGTTCCATGTCGAAACTCGGTTTACGATGCAAAGAAACAAGCACATATGGATTTGCTTTTTGTTTGAAGCTTTTTGTTTTGTTTGTTTGCTTGAAAATTGGAATCGACCTTTTCTTTGTGGAGAATAGCTGCAGAGAAGAGAGTATTTAAGTGAGAAGATTTGAAGAAGAGAATGAGCGAACAATTCCCCTCAATTGTTTATTTAAAATATTGTCTATTGTCTCTAATAAATTGCATTCAAACCGATAATTTTATAAAACTTTGTTTTATCGAGTAAAATTTGAATGTATTAAAAGAATATAAAGTTAATGAGATAGATGAACATAAAACATAACTTATAAATTTCATAAATGAAGTTTTGTTGAAAAAAATTTCAACTATAATCAAAGTTAACTATATCCACCATATAGTTTCATGGTTAGTTTGTTAATGAATACCATATGAAGATGAGAAAGATGTTAACAATGTGTTTTTAAGAATTTGATTACATCATTATGTAGAAAATGTTGAAATATTACTTGCAATTACTTGTACAACCCAAAATTATAAAGATTATGGTATGTACAACTGTATATAAGCTTTAACATCTAATGTACAACTGTTTAACGAGAAGTACAACTGATTTTTTGGGGACAATTATGTGTAAATTTGGCGGCGATAATTAAAAAAAAAAAATGACATGTGTCGCATGGAGATCGATTTGGCTGCTGGAAAAAAAAAAAAAAACAGATTCAATTTCGAGTGGGCCCAGATTTGATTGGCCCATATTTTTCTATGTTTTTTTAATTAAATTTTAATGCTGACTGGATTCATTAATGTCAAATTCGTAATTAATGAAACATAAAGACTATATGAGAATCAAGGAGACTAAATGAAATTGGTTTTCTTGTAGTAAGACCATTTGAGCCTCGCGCCGGTACAAGAACCACACACAAAAATTTGTTTACCCAGTGTTTGTCTAGAACGGAACTCGAAACTTGAGCCTGATCTTTCTCTCTCTATGTGTCTTTTTTCTCTCTTAGCTCAATTAGCTCTCACATCTCTCAGATCCCGATCTGTTACAATGAGAATCAGATCTTATCTCTTAGGACTTCAAGAAACTATATCGGCTTTATATATGTAGATAGTACACTTATAAGGGTGTATTGGAATAGGGATTTTAAATATTTTAGGTTATTTTGAGTGGATTTGTATATTGGGTGGTTTTAAAGAGATTTTAGGAGATTTTAAAGATTTTGGTGGGATTTAGGGAGATTTAAGAAAATGTCTAGAAGGGATTTTGGGTGATTCTCATGGGATTGTAAGTGATTTTTGTGTGATTTATCATTAAATAAAAGGGAGAATTGTGATTATACCCAAAAAAATGAGAACATTTGTCCACTTTCACCTTTTTTTAAATTTCCCAAATTTGGACTCTAATACCCTTGCATATGCTAATAATATGAAATAAATATTTTTACAACTTAAATTTTTTTCAAAACATTTTAATAAATTCAATAATATTATATGAATATTTTAGAGAAATTTTTCACAATTGTTTTTTGAAATTTAAAGTTCATAAAATTAAATGAAATTTGGTTCTACCAAGTTGGATTTTCAAAGTAGAATGTGTCTTCTACTAGATGCACTAACATCTATCCATCGTAGAAGATGAATTCCACCGTCTGTTCATTCATCTACCGTGGTAGAATTTGTGTTCTGCTAATATCATATGTTCTACGAGTTGGTAGAATTGTTCGACAATTGTTCTACGCGTTGCACGTTTTTCTACCATTGGTAGAATATATATTATACCATAGACACTGTTTTCTACCAACCGTAGAATCTGTATTCTACCGTGAACACTCTCTTCTACATTTTTTAGATTGCATGTTCTACCAATAATACTATCTTCTACTACCCATAGATCATGTGTTCTACTAAAAACAATGTCTTCTACCGTAAGCAAAAATCACCATTCTACCGTTGACACTTGTTTCTACGGATAGGTAGAATACATCTTCTACGAAAATCTGAGAAAATATAGAGAAAATAGTAACTGAATATTTGAAAATCTTTTGAAGAAATTATATTTCCTATTATCATTTTTCTCAGGAAAAAAAAAAAAAAAAAAAACCTACATCTGTCTCTTCTC
>OVBJ01001625.1:0-25953 GCA_900406535.1 Noccaea bulbosa | reverse complement strand
GAGGAATTAATCGTGCAATTTCAAATAGTTGGGGAATTAATTGAGCGTTTTTCCTATTTCACAGCCACGTTACACGTGACCTAGCAGCATGAGACTGTCTAATTTCAGTTTTTTTTTTTTTTTTAAACATCACAGTTTTAGTTTTATAATTTATTGAATTTAAATGACAGGTATTTGGGTATATGCACGTAACCTCCTTTGATTTTGATACACTTCCGTAAAAAATAAAAGAAAAAGAAAAATAATTTTCATTTTTTTAATCAAAAGAAAAAAATATTACATATACTAAAAATTATTTATATCATTATATTTTTGTGTTGTTAAAACTTAAAAGTAGTTTAAAAATGTTCAGACCCCTAGAAATAAAAATTTGAAATTAACAATACTATAAAAATCTCGTATCTTTTACTTTTGAAATATATATTAATTTTTTCTTATAACAAATACATTTTACATAATTCATACAAATTTCAAATCTAAATGTTTCCATGTATTTTAATATTTAAATTTTAGTTATTTAGAATTATATATATATATATATATATATATATATAAACGCTTTTTATGCGTACCCGCTTCCTAATTTTTTCTAAAAAAATAGTTTCCACTTTTTTAAAAGCTTTCGCTTCTGTGTACCCGCTCCCGATTCCATGCAGTTTAGCTTATGGCATGTGACTATGTAAGATTAAAGAATATACTTAACTTTATAGATTTAGTTACACTATTTAGAAACAGACGCAGTAAATAGAAATGTGCATACAAAACAATACAGGCTTCATAATATAAGGTTAAAAAAGGATATAAAATTTGACCGGAGGTTTATCATCGGTTGATATAGAGCTCTACCGGGGGGAAAAAGAAAGAAAGTTATAATATATTTCCTTCTCTTAGGTTGCAGATTTTGTTTCACTCATTCGATTTGCTTTGGGTTTTCTCGGTGACGTGAAGTTTATCTCCAACAGAGAGCGAGCGAAACAACTTTGCGGAAGAAGATCAAAATCGTACACAATTTCTTAGGGCTTTGGAGCGTTGAGCATGAGCGGAGATTCGAACTCGGCGGACATAGAATCTGATAGATTTCAAGAGAATCAGAAGCCGAGATGCTAGTAGAATGTGGGAGGCTATCAAAGACAGAGAAACCGGTCGAGTCCGTTCTAATTCCTTCGCCAATCGTTTCAAATCCCGCCGGATTTTGTCTCTCCAGCTCGATAACCGAAAAGATTTCGTTTCTCCTCACCGTGGCTCCGTTAACTCTCTCCAGGTACTTTTCCTCTCCACTCACATCATATGTTTGACTTGTTCTTATGGGTTGTTAGGGAATCTTCAAAGACTTGGTGAGAAATTTGATGAGATCAATAAAATATTTCCTAGTTTGGGTTGTTCAAAGAATATCACTAAGCTAATAGAGTACGGGTGTGAGGGTGAGGCATTCATGATTCGGAGTAGCGTTTACTTGATTTTTAAGCATGTCATCAGGTTGATTTGACAGAGGGGAGATATTTGCTCTCCGGAGCATCAGATGGCTCAGCTGCTGTGTTTGATGTTCAGAGGGCCACGGATTACGAGGCAAGTGGTCTTATTGCGAAGCACAAGTGTATGTTTACTGTCGACAAGCAACATGAAAATGGACATAAATATGCGATATCCTCTGCCATTTGGTATCCCATTGACACAGGGCTGTTCATTACAGGTTCATATGATCACTACATCAAAGTCTGGGATACCAATACTGCTCAGGTACCATATTCAATTGAGAAACTATATGTTTTATATATGTTTCTAGACTCTCTAATGTTTTCTTTTCATATGTTGTTAGGCGGTTGTGGATTTTAAAATGCCTGGGAAGGTTTATAGAACTGCCATGTCTTCTTTGGCAATGTCTCACACGCTAATTGCTACTGGAACTGAAGATGTGCAGGTTCGCCTCTGTGATATAGCTTCCGGGGCATTCTCTCACACCTTATCTGGTCACCGTGGTATGTTACTTTTCTTTTCCTTTTAAAGGAAAGTATATCAGATTTCTATATGAGTTGGTATCGATTGGATTGATGACTACTGGAACAACATATACTAGACTAATGCTTTTCTGCATATCCAAATATCATTGATGGAAAAAGATTTAAAATATGCTACTAAATTGTCTTGGTGTCATGATACACCAGATGGTGTTATGTCAGTGGAATGGTCTACTTCCAGCGAATGGGTTTTGTACACCGGAGGCTGTGATGGTGCAATACGTTTTTGGGATATTAGACGTGCTGGATGTTTCCGTGTTCTAGATCAGTCAGTAACACAACTTGGGGTTCGACCACCAATTTTAAAGCACGCATCGGTTAGCAGTAAGGTTTGTTCTTGAAGCTCGGACTTTCTTTTTTTACCCTGCATTGCATTTCTTGAAAAGACAAGTTATGAATTTCTTATTGGCTTTTCTGTGTAAACTTCCTGAAAGAAGTCTGCAAAATCTTCTTCGGGGGGACAAAATAGGTTGAAGTCACTGCAAAGTAAACACGCTGGCAGCCAGAATATAAAGGGATCATCTAGCGCTAAAGCTTCGGTGGAGAAATCTCGACAGAAGAGACTTCACCCTGGAATGTTATCTACTCTAGATCGTGCTACAGCTCATTATGGTGCTGTTACTGGATTAAAGGCAACTAATGATGGGATGTATCTTCTTAGTGCGGGTAAGCTTCTTATGGCCATGACTATTTTTTGTTCTTTATGTTATGTCTTTGGCCTCTAGTGATTTTACCATGATTAGCATTAAAAGTAAGTTGTCCTTGGGACCCTAGAAGTAGACTTATGAGACGAAGAGGCACACATATGTGGATTTTGGAAGTTACTAAGTCCTAAGTTCACGACCGTTGTTTCCTTGACCGGATGGATCATGGCTCTATCCTTCTGTTTGCCAGTGAGGCTAGTGTTTCCGGAGGATGTTTCTTCTCCCACCAGCCTATCTATTAGTTGTTATGTTTTCCTTTGTCTGAACAACTTTTAGAATGAACCTGCAAGTGTAGATTGCGCCAACTGTTGTATGCCTTTAATTGAGATTCGTGATTTTAAATTGCTTGTGTACTTGGGGTTTTAATATGATGTACAAGGCACTATTAGGGTATCAGAAACTGTAGCTTTATAACAAGCGTATGATCTTAAGGTATTAGGAATTGTAACTTGATATCAAGAGAATCAACTTCGGCAGTAGTGACCCGCTACGAAGAGGAAGTGATAGCGTAGTGTTTTAAACATGAGTGAACTATATCAGTTTGTGATCGCAAGGACTGATTAATACCGTAGACATCAATGGACATGCTATACGGCAGTGTGGCTCCTCTTCTACTGCAGTTAAAGAGTCTAATAATGAGGTACTAACTCATGTGTATATATATCATACTTATGTTTCAGGGTCGGATTCAAGAATACGATTGTGGGACACTGAATCTGGATGCAATACCCTTTTGAACTTTGAAACTGGACGCATCCAGACTAACAAAGCCATTCAGTTAGCTACAAGCGATGATCCAGCTCTGGTATTTGTTCCGTGCATGAAGACTGTGAAGGTGGTTACCAACTTACTACTCTATCTATCAGTAAAACTTTTCATTGCATTACTTGATTAATTCAATGAGCCGTGTTGCTCCAAAAAATGTATATAAGGCTTTTGGCACGTGGTCGGGTAGAACAACACTGATGTTTCGCGGACACTACGAAAGCGTGAACACTTGCTGCTTTAACTCCAGTGATCAGGTAGTATAAACTCGATCATTAGAATCTTTCCAAATCTCCCTGAGTCATTTGATTTGTAAGTTTGCTTGAACACACCTCTAAATCCGAATGTCTTGTTATGTTTTGGTTGCTCATAGGAACTATACACAAGTGGTGCAGATAGACAAATACTTGTGTGGTCACCAGGCGGATCCATGGAAGGCGAAATGGTTAAGCCAAATTCAATTACTACTTCAATTTTTTTTCGTGTGTTAGAGATTACAAGAGTCTTGCTTGTGGTGGATGTGTCTTTGATCATGCTTGTGTCTATTGCAGGTGCATGATGAAGTAGCTGAGGATAAAGACGACTGGAGCGACTAAGAAACCAAGTTTCGGGCAGTCTCTCTTTCTATAAATGTGAATGAAATACCCATGTGCGCTTGTTCCCGAGTTTAATTCTCACAAACTCATACTTTTACACTGTTGGGGTTTTGATGCTTTATAAGTATACTGTAAAACGAAATGTTTTGTTACCTAATTAGAGTTTGTTCATACTACGAAAATGCAGTTTATACGACGTATGAAGATTATCGATGGAAAACAAAAATGACAAGGTGTTCGAATTTAAAATATACAGACTTACATAGTCAATCCGAACCGAATAAAAAAAAAAGGAACGGCTAGAAGACCATATAATTAGTTTTTTTTCTATATTCACATACGTTCACATTTGCATACTGTACCCGAGAAATTGTTTATTTATAGCGTAAAATCACGAGTACAACGTTTCCAAGTGATTTTTTCAGTTGATTAGCGAAAACGCCAAAAAAAATAGCAGACAATTAGAGAAGTGGTACCATAAATTAATAATTAGGTAGCTGACTGTTTTAGAGTGTAAAGTCATAAAATTATACTGTCCATGAGAATTTTTAATCTACTTAGCAAACAGAATTCCTTTCTTTTTGTGAAATTGTATTTTGACAAAATGTTTAATATAACAACTTTATCATCTACAGTTGTGTAATAAAGGTCGTCAAGTCAGAAAGTTTGAGCAGCTTTGACTTTCTTGATCCCTCCTTCCGAGTCAGTCATCTCCGTGTAAATGAGTGTTTCTTTTTGAGTTAAAAAAAACTTTGAGCAGCCTTTTTCAGAACTCGCAGAGGAAACTTCGACGAAGCTCACTACTGGCAGATGACGCGTTAAGCTATCAATTTCTCTTCACGGGTAAGGTAATTAACTAAAAGTTAAAAGCTCCATCCATGGAATCTACACAGTTTCTTCCCTTTTTTATAATCCTTTCCCGTTATAATGGAGTTTTTCAGTAACTTGTCTTATATATATAATAATATCATCTGCGTTCTCGATTTACGAGATCCTTGATTCTCTCTCTGTTCTCTAATCTCTAATCTGTAATCTATCTCCAGTAAAGTAAGTTAGGGATTTGGTTGTTGTTGTGGAGAGTAAGCTGGGGAAATGGAGAAGTATTTGAACGAAAACTTCTGCGATGTGAAGCCGAAGAACTCGTCTGATGAGGCGTTGCAGCGTTGGAGGAAGCTCTGCTGGATCGTGAAGAATCCTAAACGGAGATTCAGATTCACGGCTAATCTCTCCAAGCGTTCCGAGGCGGAGGCGATTCGGCGTTCTAATCAGGTGCGTCTGGGTTCTATATTGACTAACTGAAACAGTCTCTCTCTCTCTCTCTCTCTATTTCTGCTAATATATTGACTGCTGGATCTCTTGCGTTAAAGCTTAAAAAGACACTCCGAGTTTCTGGTTGGTTGACTCACTATTTTTGTTCTTTGTTTGGACTCTTGTAAGTGACCTCGTTTTAGTGAGTGTTACTTATCCTCAGGTTTGCCTTCTTTCTTGTTCAGTTTGTATGGAGCCTCACTGAAACTTGCTTTAGTAATATGGTGCCTCTGTGGTATCTGCTTAGTGGTTATCACTAGCTATGACATTTGGCCTTGTTTCTAATTTATGACCTACAGAGTTCGAGCTACTCGTGGTTAATAGTATATTTTGAGAGATAAGGGCTTACTGGTTGTTTGTGCATTGTCTCTAATACCATTTTCCTTTGTCAACCTAATGGATGCAGGAAAAATTTCGAGTGGCGGTCTTAGTTTCACAAGCTGCACTTCAGTTCATTAATGGTAAGAATAGACTAGTCCTCTAGTCCCTAGTGTTGTTCAATATGTGCTTTCTTTCCCTAACGAGAATGTATTTTGCGTGCTTACAGGCTTGAAGGTGTCCAGTGAGTACACAGTACCCGAACAAGTAAGAAAAGCAGGGTTTGAGATTTGTCCCGATGAGTTGGGATCTATTGTCGAGGGCCACGATTTGAAAAAGTTGAAAATTCACGGTGGAACTCAAGGCCTCACAGAAAAACTCTCCACGTCGATTGCTAGTGGCATTAGCACATCCGAAGACCTGCTGAGTCTAAGAAAACAAGTTTATGGAATCAATCAGTTCACCGAAAGTCCCAGCCGTGGCTATTGGTTATTTGTTTGGGAAGCCCTTCAGGATACCACCCTCATGATCCTAGCTGCCTGTGCTTTTGTATCGCTTATAGTTGGGATACTAATGGAAGGTTGGCCGGTTGGTGCCCATGATGGACTTGGTATAGTGGCCAGTATTCTGCTTGTTGTCTTTGTCACTGCCACCAGTGATTACAGGCAATCCTTGCAGTTCAAGGACCTGGACGCAGAGAAGAAGAAAATTGTGGTTCAGGTTACCAGAGACAAGCTGAGGCAGAAGATCTCAATATATGATCTACTGCCTGGAGATATTGTTCACCTTGGCATTGGCGACCAGGTTCCAGCTGATGGGCTTTTCATCTCTGGGTTTTCTGTTCTGATAGATGAGTCGAGCTTGACTGGAGAGAGTGAACCGATTAGTGTCAGTGTGGAACACCCCTTTCTTCTTTCTGGTACAAAGGTTCAGGATGGATCTTGCAAAATGTTGGTGACTACTGTTGGAATGAGGACTCAGTGGGGTAAGCTGATGGCTACACTAAGCGAAGGCGGCGATGATGAGACACCTTTGCAAGTGAAGCTAAATGGTGTGGCAACCATCATTGGAAAAATAGGTCTGTTTTTCGCTGTCATTACGTTTGCTGTTCTGGTGCAAGGATTGGCTACTCGGAAGCTCCAAGATGGTTCTCACTGGGTTTGGACTGGTGAAGAATTGATGGCGGTTCTCGAGTATTTTGCTGTTGCTGTAACAATTGTTGTGGTTGCGGTCCCAGAGGGTCTGCCGTTGGCTGTGACATTAAGTCTTGCGTTCGCCATGAAAAAGATGATGAATGACAAAGCTTTAGTGCGCAATTTAGCTGCTTGTGAGACAATGGGATCTGCAACAACTATTTGTAGTGACAAGACTGGAACGCTGACAACAAACCACATGACTGTTGTAAAAGCATGCATCTGTGAACAAGCCAAAGATGTTAATGGTTCTGATGCTGCTTTGAAATTCGCCTCTAGTATCCCTGAGTCTGCTGTTAAAGTTCTACTGCAATCAATATTTACTAACACTGGTGGTGAGATTGTTGTGGGCAAAGGAAACAAAACCGAGATACTGGGATCACCCACAGAAACAGCTCTGTTAGAATTTGGGTTGTCACTCCGAGGGGACTTCCAAGAAGAAAGACAAGCCTCAAATGTTGTGAAAGTTGAGCCCTTTAACTCTACAAAGAAAAGAATGGGAGTTGTCATTGAGCTGCCTCAAGGAAATTTCCGGGTGCATTGTAAAGGTGCTTCTGAGATAGTTTTAGATGCTTGTGATAAGTACATCAACAAAGATGGTGAAGTTGTTCCCCTTGATGAAGCATCTACTAGTCACCTAAAGAACATAATCGAAGAATTTGCTAGTGAAGCACTTCGAACTCTTTGCCTCGCTTATCTGGAAGTCAGTGATGAGTTCTCATTAGAAGATCCTCTTCCAAGTGATGGATACACTTGCATAGGTATTGTGGGCATCAAGGACCCCGTTCGTCCTGGTGTCAAGGAGTCTGTTGCGATTTGTAGATCTGCTGGCATCACTGTCAGAATGGTGACGGGAGATAACATTACTACTGCAAAGGCCATAGCCAGGGAGTGCGGGATATTGACTGATGACGGCATAGCTATTGAAGGCCCTGAGTTCCGGGAGAAAAGTGAAGAGGAATTGCTCAAGCTTATCCCAAATTTGCAGGTGCCAAACACAAGTTACTAGTATTGGATTATACTTGTTTTGTGCAGTCTTTGTTGGTAGTTAAGAACCAAACTCTCAACTGCATGTGCATTATCTTCTGGAGTCTAACAAATTCCTAAGGACATACTCTTCTACGAGGGATTCTCAAGCATTATTTTCCTTCTTGCAGGTGATGGCACGATCGTCGCCCATGGATAAGCATACTTTGGTGAGACACCTCCGTACAATGTTTCAAGAAGTCGTTGCAGTGACAGGTGATGGAACAAATGATGCTCCAGCACTTCATGAAGCTGATATCGGACTTGCAATGGGCATTTCTGGAACTGAGGTGTGTCCTCGATCTTTCTTGTCCCTGTTTCATAATCTGTTAAACGATAAAGTCTCTCTCTATTTCATAATCTGTACAGCGAGATGTCATATTTTGTTTTTCCAATTTGCGTAGGTGGCAAAAGAGAGCGCTGATGTGATTATCCTAGATGACAACTTCTCGACGATCGTCACAGTGGCCAAATGGGGACGTTCTGTGTACATAAACATTCAGAAATTCGTTCAGTTCCAGCTGACAGTAAACGTTGTGGCTCTTATTGTCAACTTCTTATCAGCCTGCCTTACTGGTTAGTTCCGAAACCACACTTGTCTTTTCCCTTTCTTCAAATGACCAATCATCTCCTCAAGGGATTATAAACTAAACTAACTTCTCTACTGCATTGATTGCTACTGGGCGTCTCAGGAAACGCGCCTCTGACAGCTGTCCAGCTACTGTGGGTTAACATGATAATGGACACACTTGGAGCGCTCGCGCTAGCGACTGAACCACCACAGGACGATCTGATGAAGAGATCTCCAGTGGGAAGGAAAGGAAACTTCATAAGTAACGTAATGTGGAGGAACATCCTTGGTCAGTCCCTATACCAGCTTATCATCATATGGTGTCTTCAGACAAAGGGAAAGACAATGTTTGGTCTCGATGGACTCGACTCTGACCTAACCCTCAATACCCTTATTTTCAACACCTTTGTCTTCTGTCAGGTAACAACTCCCCTCAATCTGAGTCTTAAAAAGAAACAACCAACACTAACCATATATAATCATCACTCTCACTTTCTCATAATGTAATCAATCTTTTTTTCTCTTGTTGTTGTTGTCAGGTGTTCAATGAGATAAGCTCGAGGGAAATGGAAAAGATTGATGTGTTCAAGGGGATACTAAAGAACTACGTATTCGTAGGGGTTCTAGCGTGTACAGTGGTGTTCCAAGTGATCATAATCGAGCTATTGGGTACATTTGCAGATACAACACCACTAAATTGGCGCCAATGGTTCGTTAGTATCATGCTAGGGTTCCTTGGCATGCCTGTTGCTGCTGCCTTGAAGATGATCCCCGTTGGTTCACACTAAACCAAGTCAAAACATATTATATATGTGATTCCTTTATTAGCTTTGGATGCTACCAATTTTTTTTTTCTACAGCCATGGAAACTTGGTTACTTCTTTTCGGCAAATGTATTGGTGACTTGAAGGTTCATCTGCTTCGTAAATATTAAAGCTGTGGAACTTGTTGCTTGTATCTTTTGTTCTTCTGTTAAGACTGAAACGTAACGCTTATGAGCAGCTAATCGTAGCCTTTAGGCTGTGAAATTTGGTCACATTTTGATGTCATCGAGGGGAGAGGCCAAAATATGAACAGGTGTAGAAAAAGGTGGTTTGATTGAATTGCAAAAGTCGATACATGAAAAACGAGAAGCAAATTTACATGAGCAGAGTACAGTATAAACTATAAGAGAGGTTGATGAGAAGAAGAAGAATAAATCTATTCAAGGCATCTTGCGAATCGCATATCAAAGTATAATACTTTTCTATAAAAAAGGACAGTAAATCTGAATCTCAGCGCAAAAGTACAATTGGTCAATGGCTCTCTCAGAGCAACACTGTTGTATCATATAGGTAACACTCGACGGTCGAAAACCGCTAAATGAAAAGAGACTTATAAAGTGATAAAATTTATAATGAAGGGACCAACAGTCGTAACATGAAATAAATAGCAAAGGTGTCTATGGTATTAAATCAACAACAACAACTTAGCAGATGAGTTTGCAGAGCTTCAAAATCATTTGTGAAGACATATCATTCATCCTCCACCGTTGCTGCATAATGCCCAACGTTCATATTCTGCATCACAGATGGAAACATATTATATTTTCTGCATAACAAAATGTCCTGAGAATACCATCAATCAATCAATCAACCACAAATTTATAATACCTTAGCCAACATCCTCTGCTTGTTCAGGAATTGCGTCCTTGCCTTGTTGAGAGCTGAGTTTTGTGACTGAAACAACATCTGCAACAAACAAAAAGAAAATAGCAGATCCAGTTTTGTTAGCACAAGTCGGTTCAATAGGATGAAATCATAATATGCACTCTGATGTTGCATATTTGAGTAAAAAAAACAAACCTTTTCCTCACTAGACCGTCGTCCACGACTCTTCTTTGGAGAGAAATTAAACACATCATGAAGGAATTCATTCTCCTGCATATGCTTGATAAACCCACCCCCAAGGAAATGCTTCAAAAAATTCAACTGTTGAAAAGGGAACATGTATATGTCAAGTTAAAACCCAGTCGCAAGAGAAAGAGACAAGTCCTATAAAGATTGAGACAAACCTGTATCATCTGATACCATGTTGACGTCTGTAAAGAGTCCCCTCCAACCTTTGTAGAGGTTTCTGGAGCGTATCCATCCTAATCATAATCAACAAATCATATTTAAAAATCCGACCAAAAGTGTATAATAAACCTATAAAAAAAAAAAGGCCAAGAAAATATACCTCAAGAAACTCAACAAGATCTTTGAACAAATTTCGTTGGGTGTCGAGATCTTTCTTCGCAGAACCTTTACCACCTGCCTCTACAGAGAGGTCCCTAACTTGATTAGTGATTTTAGCTTTCAAGCCACGCATGTGCATCAATGCCTCCTGAGACACACTTCCTTCTTTCACTGTTGTTCCATCAGCAGATCCATTGGCTTCGGCTGCAAACTTCTCTAGAGTTCCAAACTCAAATATAAGAGCAAGCGCTTCACCAGCAGCTATACGTACAGATCGGTCATCCTTTTCCAATAGTGTGGAGAGATAAGTAACGACCCTGCAATGACATCAATACTCAATCAGCTTAAATATCCGTTAATAAGTGACAGCTAGATCAAATAAATCCCCGAAGCTCCACCACTTACTCTTGCCAAAATTTAGGACCTAGGATCCATCGATCAACTGTTGTGAGCAGAAACGTCCAGGAAGAGACAGCAGCAGTTATTACAGCTGGTGGAGGTTTGGTTGCGACAACCTAGACAAAATGCCAATTTACACGTGAGCCTATTAGATGAAACAAACTACTTTCTCAATAAACCAATTTAGCAAAGATCTGTACTACGAGAAAAGAGTAAGATGCATACATTAGAACCTAGTTTGGGGTTAATCATTTGCCAGATCATTTGCATAGATCTCTCTGTTTGCTCTGCATCGTTTCCACCAACAAAGGTTATGACTGCTAAACACTCAAGAATCTGCAATCAAATAGCAAGTTATCATCAACATCCCCAAAACCCAAGACAGGAAACAAAACAACAAACTTCTCGATTATCGAATCATCCATACCGAAGTTATTTTCAAGGCTTCACGGCCAGATTTAAGGGCCTGAGAAAGAGGAGTAACAGATTCTTCCAGAATCTCCTGTGCTTGATCACTGAGTCCAACAGTCAATGCTAGCAACCCTGCAAACACCAACGTTTAGCTGTTAATATGAATCGATTAAAAAGAAACTGCGGAAGATGATGCATAGATTGTCTGTTACTCAGGGACCAACCAATGACATGCGATGCTAATGCGGTCTCCTTGGCGGATCCTTTCTTGGTGCAGTTTAAACACTGATGCAATAAAGTGGCAAACCTGCATCGTTCAGAAGTAACATTAGTAGACAATAATCAGGTGTCATCAAGACAGAATCACACTTGGTTCTTTATGAAGTATACTACAAGGGTATCAGATAGTTTACTTCTTTTCAACAAACTCATGCTGCAAGTCGCTGTTGAATGCGTCAACAATGGAGGCCAAAGCTTGCTCTCTAGTTGAACTCCTTCACATTCAGAAAGGAATCCAAAGATCAGTTTTGCATCAAAATCAAGCAGAAGCACATTAAGAAGTTAATTTTGGAGAAGAAACCAAACCTTTTCTCATACAGAGCATCAAGGGACTGATCCAACAAAACATCTTTATGAACCTGAACTTCATCCATGCCGGGTCGCTCAGATAGCATGGTGGAAGAAGAGCTTACACTGCTTGTATCATCGTCACTATCGAACAAATACATCGCGGCCTTCTTACGTTGAGCTTCTGCAGTAAAGTGAATGTTAGTTTCCTATATCAAACTAAACAACTTCCCGACCACACCAAGAATCAAAACTAGTAAAGCTTTCAACAATTTTATAAAGCACTTGACGAAACTAAATCAGGTATATCAGAGACTTACAAGTAGATTATTAATAAGCTGAAAGAGGAAACGCAGAATAATTCGAGCCCTAATACAAAGCAATCCAGGTGAAACTGAACTAAATTCTCTATCAACAAGATTCAAAAAGTCAAGAACAAAAGCTTACTCCTCGGCGACGAGTTGTGGGAAACCAAAGTGTTTGCTCGTTAGGTTTTAAATTGATTCTCAGAAACCAAAGTGTGTCTCTTAACAATCGAAGAGGTGAGGTTTATATAACGTTGCTAATTGCTAGATCCTAATGCAACAGGAAAAACTTGGAAAAAGGAAATCACTTGTTATTAAAAAAAAAAAAAAAAAAAAAAAAGAGGAAATTTCTCAATTTCTCAATTGCTCAATTGCTCAATCCAGGTTGAAATTAAATTAAATCCAATCAATAAGATTCAAAATTAAGAAGAGAAGCTTACTCTTCCCCATGGTTATCGTCTTGTCGGCGGCTGAAGCTGATTCTTTGCGGAAATTAAAAAAAGCGTCAAAAGGGCTTACAGAGAAACTGAAAACTAGAAGGATTACGATGGAAAACAACTGAAGAAGAAGAAGAGGGAATCGAAGCACGAAAACTACAAAAGAAGAGCAACAAAAGTTCGGAGGAGAAATGAGATCGGAGAGGCGATATATCCATTAAAGAGCGAATTTTGGTTTTTGTGGGTTGGGAGAGAGAGGTCGAGAGGGGTCGAGAGAGAGTTTTCAGACTTTCGTCTTGTCCAAAGGAAGAAACGTGAGGAGGAAAGTGTTGAGTTTTGTATATAAGAGAGAGAGAGAGAGAGGCGTAGAAGACTCGACTCGGTGGAAGAATCAACCATTCCGAATATGCTCTCACACGTGGCTCCTTTTCCGCCGTTGGATCCTGACTTGCCGACGTGACTCTGATTCATTTTCTTTAGTCGCACCTACATTTTATAATGTTTTCATTCTTGTGTAAAATGTTTNATGATTTAGATTTTTTTTTTTTTTTTTTTTTTTTTTCATCTAGAATTATATTAAAACGGAAATTACACGGCATTAGACTTCAATCAAACCGCAAAACGCAAAACCAGCGAATATCACTAAATCCCCAGAAAACAAGCCCAAACGAAGAAAACTAATCTCCAAACAATGAGAAAAACAATTCGCAATAGAGCTAAGAATTAAAACGAAAGAGACATTTAGGAAATAAAAACGAAGCACAGCATCCAACTCAACCTAAAACAAAAACCAATACAAGTTTCGAGCTTTTGAACCCTTTTACTAGCAAAAGCACTCAATGCGGAAGAGCTTTGTTTTAATGATTTAGATATTGTGTTTAGTTTAGGTTTAAATGGGTGGAATAAAAAGTAAAAGAAATTTGATAATAGCCATTTAAAACTAGCGATATATTTCTCATCTCTTTTATCTGGTGGGAAGATTTCAGTTGGAAAAAAAAAAAAAATACTTCGTTACAAAAAAAAACTTTTACTCCATTTATGGTGTGGCCAGAGTCAATGGATTTACTCCAGTTTACTCTATGTAGTTTACCGTTCAAAGCCTATTCGATCGAGTTTTTTCACTTAAAATAAAAATTTCCTACGTTTTTTCGATTATTTTGTTTATTTTTATTTTTTTATAATTTAAGTTAAATTATAAACCTATGAACAAGTCCAGACTAATCAATCTTTGGAGAGTTGAGATAGATCTTTCTCCATATATTTAAATAAGCCGGAAAACAAAACTCATATCCATGTGGCTAAATTGTATATCTATATCCATGTATTTTTGTTTCATTTCATTTTTTTTTTGTAGAACATTTAAGTTTTTATGTTTTACATTTTTTAATTTTTTGTTTTGTTTGAAAACAGTTTTTTAATTTAGGTTCATTCATCCAAAAGATTTTATAAAAGAAAACACAAAGTTGAATGTCATAATTAATAAGTCATTATTAATTTTATTAAGTAATTTCAGCTATTTTTTAGTATCCGTGTCTGTCTACCAAAGAAAGTTTGATGATAGAAAGGAAAAGAGAGTCGAAATGTGTGGGCCATTAGGATTTAGGACCTCACAAACCATTGCAATTAAATTGCTTGGAGAATCGTTATCAGCATTACATTCAAATAGGTATTGATTTTGTAACCACTAGATTTGTTTCCCGTATCCCACAAAAAAAAAAAAAACACCCAACCCAAAACCTTCTTATGCTTTTGTTTTTCTTCTTTACCACTAGAAACCAGAAACACTAGCAATGTGTTTCTTCATAGCTCTATCTTTATGATTATGATTTCTTCCTCCACCACCTCCTCTTCGTCCCCTTCCTCGACCCCTTCCTCCTCCATTCTCCACCTCTGTATTAACCTCTGAGTTGTTATTATTATTCTCGTTACTCTTCTCTTGCGGCTGCTCTCTGTTAGACTCTCTCCCCATTCCTCTTCCTCTTCCCCTTCCTCTTCCTCTTCCTCTCCCGTTTCTTCCATCGTTTGCGTTCGCATTCACGTTCATATTAGGCTGATCCTTTTCATCTCTCTGTCCCTGATACTCTGTCAGCTTCCTAACCGCGCCGAGAGGAAGGTTTCCTCCGCGTCCCAAGCCAAGTATCATATCTCCCTGAGCTTCATTTACCAGTGAAGCTTCGTTTGCGTTTGCAACCGCAATAGCGCCTGCAACCTTGTAACTGTAGTTCTTACCATCTTTCACATAGAACTGAGGAGTCTTTCTGCTTCCCCACTTCGAAGCAGCAGAGGGTTCAGATCCTGCTGAGTCAGCTCTGTTAGCAAATGCCTCGCTTTCTCCGGTAGCTGATTCCCCAACGCTGAATCCCAGATCATCAAAAGAATCATCGTATTCATCGTCATATTCGTATTGTGCAAGCAAGGCGGCGTTCCTCTCTCTGTCGGTTTCTTTTCTTGCATCGAGAATTTTGTAACTTGGAGCATCGTCCTTTGGCTTTCTGACAAATCTGCCCGTTGTGGATAAGGCTGATGAAGCTGGAAGCGAGGGACGCGTGATTGGTTGCTCCTTGTAGATACCAGAGCTACTAGTGTCAGATTCGATGAGCTTTCCTTTCCCTTTGTCTTTGCTACTAACAGCTGGAGCCGATTTAGGTTGTGGCATTGTCTCCATTGAAGTATCTAGTCGCTGCAAATCCTCATGCAATGTTCCTTCAAGAATCCTCTGTATAACTTCTTCTGGATTCTGGTTATAGGCTTCAAGACACGCAGCTAAGAAACCATTCCCATAGTCAGGGAATATGTCTTTTATTTGACTGATCTTGGATTGCATAACTACAGCATTTTCATCCATAAGCTCTTTGGTTTTTCCACCATCAGTTAGAAGAAGCGGCGACTCCTTCATACAGACTGTGTCTGCAGAATGCATCATGATCATTGACAAATACTGAAGTTGCTCATCTTCCATTGACACCCATCCTGCATAGAGACCAATGGCAAACTGCTTCAGACCACACTGTTTATAACTCATGGCATAAAGAAATCAGACCTCATATGATTACAAAAAAAAACTTGCTTTTGCAGAAGCTTATACATTAATTGCACTAGCTAACAGGGGAGCTAATACGATACTTATTTCACCTTCAGTGAACTCCACGATCTATCCTAACAGAGCATGCATACTAAAGACTCGAACCGACTTTGACATGAAAAATCAGGTCACAGCTGGGTATAACCAGGTTGTGCAAGAACATACCTGCATTCTGTAAACTCCTAAGTCTATCAATTATTCTGTAACTCTTCTCAATCTTTTGGAGTAATCGGTTCTTGCTTTCCAGTGACTGCTCAGAAACTCCACTGATCTCCCTGAATGTTTGGATCAGTATGTCTGCCCTTATCATAGGATCCTCTACTCTTGATGGGAACATCTTTGTGACAGCTGGAACTGAAGTTTCGTGTTCGGAAAAATCATTGCTGAGATAACAGATATCTAAGATTTTCCAACATAAACTTCCTATCCTTGTTGATAACAAGTTTAAACTCGTTGATATGTCTGAAAGAGAATCATGGTCTCCATCGTTGAACAAGACCTGAAAGCCACGATCAAGTGATGGAAGCAATGAATCATGCAACCGAACAAGGCTGAATATAAGCTCATCGTTCCCATAACTGCACAGATGGATTTAAGTTATGATCAGAAAACAAGCCCAAACAAAATATAGACCACTGCTAACAACAAAAGTTCCACTTTTGATACTGTTTTTTTCATAAATCATGAGAACCTGATAATGCAATATAATAAAAATCCACAGTAGATGATTGTGTCAATGAATACTGTGTTATATATGCAAAATTTAGGGGTGACTCCTCACAGTACATTTATAACTATTTCTCTGGCCTGCAACATGCATTCTCTTACCCAAAAATTAAAAGATTTGAACAGGAGATGGTGCATACCTTGTCTCAACAGGGCATGCCAAGATTACAGCTGCTGGTTTATAAGCAGAAATGAAAGCATCCAAAGACACAACTCCATCATTAATGAAGTCCATGACCTAATCAGATAGAAAGAAACATTAGCACAGATGCATCACATGCCTTCACACTACTAATAAACAAAATCTTTTGCTGCATGTTGAATATAGAACACAACAAGGGAAGAAACTGTCTGGCATTTTATATTGAATAATCGAGTGCGCTAGTGCGTGCAGACTTACATTTTGCTTATGCAACTGGGTTTGCAAACTCATATGTATTTGTGCGGAAAGCATTACTAAAGATGAAAGATATTAAAAGAGAAATAATGTATGTTAATGCCTATTCCTGAAACAAGCTCATCTTTCCTTAACCTAGAATAATGGGTTCATATATACGTCCTACGTAACAAAGAAAACCTTATCAGGCTATAGATAAACATCTTGAAAAATACAAATCTACTCAAACAAATCATCTCCGCATCAAGCTTATCTACACGTGACCATTAAAAAGATTCACAACTGGCGAAAATTTACCTTTGTTTGCTTCCACATTTTTGTACTTAAGAAGTGATTTCAGTTTTTATTTCCCAAGGAAAGAAATAATGTTGTTTATATCCTAAATGCCAATGTAGATAGATTCAGTTCTTAACCAAACAGGGAAACAATGTATCAATTATTACCTAAACTCTGCCACTGAGAGTGATAAAACAAGAAAAGCACAACAGCACCGGGAACTTAAATGCTACTACTAGCCTGATGTGCCAATAGAGAAAATGAATCGTAACAATGTAAAAGCAATGTAACAACAGAGAAAATAAACAGTGAAAGGAGGAAATTCACCTCCAAAAGGTCAGAATGGAGTTGTCTGCGTCCATGGTCTTCACTACTTGCACTCGACAACAAGGTCTGCCAATAAGAAAGTTAATAGAAATATAGATCCAAGGGAAAGTTGGAAAAAAAATCATAACAAGACTTTTTAGACAAAGAATGTTAAATTCAACACTTGATGTGATCTTGTTATCTTAAACTTGATATGTATGAGTATACATATACGAGTAGTGAAGGTTCTAAAATCGAATATGAATAACATACCTCCAAAGATGAGGTGCAACGGCGATGCATTGTGTGCAGAATTCCCAAGAAATGAGACAACATCATATTCAAATTATCAGGAATCCCGATTTGCAATTTCACAGCGTTCTCAATCTGGGAAATGGACAATTAGATTAGTAAAAGAATAGAAGATTATCACAGCTTTAACATACAGCGGCAAATAGGAATCTTAGCCCAATTATGCACAGATATAAGAGATTATCTCAGCTTTCGGACCAATTTAAATTTCCTGGAATGACTTACTAAAGATTTTGTGAGCTCTGCATTCTCATGTCCATATATAGCGCATATATCCAATAGCTTTGGCAAGTCCAGTAACTTCTTTTCCTGCAAGAGAACTACAAACAAAACTGGTGAACAGCTGTAAGCTAGAAAGCAATGCAAGTCCCGCAAGACGCGTCAGGTTTAACGAAAAGCCCAGAGAACAAGATTGTTAAGAATCAGGAACTAGAACTCAAATTTACTGCAATAACGAACTCATTTCATCCTAGAAAGTCTTGATCGATGAGAGGACTTCTCGCACTACCTAATTCTTACAATCAGACCCAATTTATACAAGAGGAACCAAATGTTCTACTGCTAGAATTATCTAACCCTGCCCAAGACTAACCAAGTTTAGTTCTTTCAACATTGAGGAATCATTCCATGTTCATTTTCTTTATTCATAACGAAAATAAATAACAACAACTGAATACAAGTAGCATAGGCAAAGAGCAAAAGGCCACCTTCATGATCTTTCTGACTGAGGCTATCAGCAGCTCTAGCACCGGGATCCCTATTGGACGATCTGCCACAAACCAATATACAAACTCCTCAACTCACAAGACCCAAAAGAATCAAAAAGAGCAAAGTGTCGTAGAGGTTCTTAGATGATGATGCATAAATGGTAAAGAAAGTCATAGAGGTTCTGAAACTCACATTCTATACAAGACCATGAAAATACGGCGGCATAACTCGTGCTCTCCAACAATGACGCCCGCAACAATTCCCTTGACACCATGAAAAGGGAAATCATACCACCTGCTTCTAAACTGCAAGAAGCTATCCAGAAACCCGTGCAACGACCCATCACTAGCCACTGTCAATCATCAAGAGAAGTAACATCAGACCAAAGCTCAACTGAAATCGCAGACATTATCAACCACTCCGGCATAGAATTAGAATTAAAAGGTAGTCAATGACCGACCTTCTCTCCAAAACTCTCTAGGATTGAGCTTGAGCATCCTTGAGAGCTCTCTATTGAGGAGATCCACAACTCCCTGAGACTCCACTGGATCCAAACCTCCATCCTCAGTGCCAAGACCAGCAGCTATGGCCTCGTCCTGCGGCAAGTAATTCACGAAACTCCCACCGCCTTGAGCCGGACTTTTGCTGGGCACCCACTGTCCCTGATCCCCCATCCTAACCCTACTACCACCCGGAGCGGAGCCCCTAGGAGTCGCGGTGGAGGAATCCGATTGCCTAAGCGAAGAGGAGAGAGAAACGGGGAAACGGGTAGAAGTAGATGATGTAGGAGTTGGATTCGAGGGTTTGGGAACAAACTTCTGCTGCCCCTTGGGGATGTATCTGGCGTTCTCATCTTCCCGGTTCGGGCGTCGGTGAGACATAATTGTAATCGGCGATCGTGGAAGAAAAGAGAAGCTTCGGCGGATGAAACCTGTAATTCAGACGACGAGGCGGGAGGGGAGTGGACAAAAGGCGCTGCCGCAGATATACGCTGTCATTCAATTAACGATTGGGATTCCCTGAAACAGCGACAGCGTGTGCATTCTGCGATTGCTTAAAATCGCGTTTGATCACTAACGATCTATAAAATTATGTATGATTCCAAGAATGCGTCGAACTCAACGCAAAGCTTTAATTACAGCCACAAAACCTGACCATGATAACAAAACTGCAACAGCTAATTAATGGTTTCACACAAATCTACAATTGGTTCCCTCGGAAAGGGAGAAAGAAAGAGTGAGATTATATCACACTAGTAAGTAAGTGATTTCATTTACAAAGTGATTTAGAACTATCTTAAGCACAAAAAGAAATTCAAAGTCTTCCTCCTTTACTCTATCCTTTGTCCAGGGAGACAACAGCATATATGTCAAGAGTTTGGTTCCTTGGGCAGAACCAAACCGATCAAGCATTCAGAGGAAGACGGGGAAACCGAGAGCAACGAACATATCTCTTGCGAGTAGGGAAGAATGAAGAGATGCCTTGCCCATATGGGACTTGTTGCAGGGATCTTTATCACTCCTGCACAATCTCTCTGCTTCAAGTATGATATGAAACCTTGGAGCTGCCACAGAGAGCGAGTTTGAAAAGACTTAATATTATTACACCAGGAAGAAAATGGCCCTACGTAGGTTTAATTGATGCACGGTATCAAAAAGTTGATCACATACCCCTTTACGATCGTTGAAAGTTGCCGGAATTAGCTGACAAACTTCTCTCTGCAAAACAACAAAACTTGCAGTCAGTGATTTTGTAGATGGACGAGAACTTAGTGCATGGAACTCGAAACTCACTTTGTGTGGCTGTGTATTCGTAAAAGTTGATTTTACATTCTTCATATCCGTGCGCTTGGTCATATCCAACTTAACTGGCCATCTGCAGGAAGTACAAAAGACAGGAAACGAATGTTCATCCTTGTAGCACATCATTTGATTATTTATAGAGAAACACCGTTTGAACACAAGAAGAGCGAGGTGTTTTCACTCACTGCACAGGCTCGGAAGATCCGTTGATATATTTGCAAATGTCTGATTCCAATCTCTGTGCAATGATCGTGGAGTAATGCACTCCACTTTTGGACAAAGCCCCCTGCCAATGGTGCCCTATGTTCTGTTTGGAAGCCTCCGGTCCAGAAAACTGTGTGATCATTGGAGGTAAGGGTGGGAACGACGGTGGAGAACCAGGAGGAGGAGGAACCTGAGGTGGGTGTGACTGAGGCAAAGGAGGTGGTGGAGCTTGAGGCGGAGGCGGCATTATTTCTGGTGGTGGTGGTGGTGGTGGGGGTGGCGGCTGAGATTGAGCATGTAGTGGTGGCTGTGTAACAGAGGGTAATGAATGTCCTAAAGGCGGAGGTGGATACACCTGGTTAAAATGCTGAACTTGAGGTCCTTGTGTCTGAGAGACTGGAGGCACGGGAAGTGGCATGAATGGAGCTGAAACATGCTGCGGTGGATGTCCTTGAGTCTGTGATGATGTTGCTATCGCATTAGCACTTGGAGAGATACGGTGGCCTTGAGATCTTGAATCCCATGAGCTGTTTGGAGGAGGGTGAATGGGTTGTTGAACAAACGGAGATGGAGGAATTTGAGATGTCGGTGTAGCAGGCTGTCCTGGAGCTGGCAAGGGCACACATGAAGGATTTCCTGAGACTGAGGGATGGTGGTCTTAAAATCTTAAATTCTAACCATTCACGATTCAGAAGAGACAAGAGACAAAACTAACCTCCTTGTGCAGGATGTACAAGATGGCTACCAGAAGCGGGCCAGTTTTGCTGAAAGGAAGCTCCAGGAGGTACGGAACTACAGCGGTTATCCGTGCTCATTAAGGGGGACACATACTCCCCTGATTCACTATCCGGTTTCGATGTGGGAGGTACTTGAAGATGCCTCTCTGGATGACTGTTCATACAAAAAACTTCCACGTCAAACCAAAGAAACAAACAAAATAACACCAAGTGCATAACTATACCAAAAATCAGGACGCTTGAGAGCGTGTGAGAAGATAAAAAGTATGAAGGAATGCAAATATCACTAAAAACGTCAGCAGTTCAAAATCATTAAGGAAATCATAGCTCAGAAGAAGCGTAGACAAACCTTGCTCCATCTTCATGAGGCAAAGGATGATTGATTGATGCCAAGTGAAATTTACTCTTTTCTCCGCGAAAAAACCTGAGATGGGCCATAACAATGGCAGCATCATCAGGTGTATCAAACTCCATTAGAAGGGCATGTTCATAGTACAAGTCCGTCACCATGCGAGGTCCCTTATAAAGGGCTTGCCGTGACTCATGGACAATTTCATCCCTCTCCCACTGGCTAGAGATGCTTCCAATATACAAGTGAGTACAATAACCATACGCCACCCCATTCAAAGATCCCCTTGCACCAACTCCTATATCCATAAATTTAATGCGCCAAGGGAATTGCGCTCGCAGATATTCACGAGCTCTGATTGCATCAACTATACTTCTATACTCAGCTAGGGCAAATCCTTTCACTGGATCAAAAAAGAAACGGTCTACTGGGCCGTACCTATCAAGCTGAAACCTTAGATGACCTTCAGTTTCATCTGGTCCTAAATACCCTAACCATAGCTGCCTTGAAGCCGGAGAAATGTCATATGCAGAGGGGTCCCCATCCAAATACCAAACGATTTGCCCTGATAAAGGGCCTCCCGGTGCTGCTTGATAAGCAGGTGATCCTGCAAGAACGAAATTGTTCCTGCCATCTGAAGACACTCTTGCAGAAGGAGATGGTGTCTGATGGTTTATAAATCCCCTTGGGACTGAAGATCTACCGCATGACAAGTCTCTCTGGTCAACAGTCTCAAAATCCATGGATCGTGAACCTCCAGCATCATAAACAGATCCAGCACTAGAGCGGACATCATTTTCTGCAGAACTGTGAGGTTTCACATGTGAAGCTGAAAATTTTCCATAATCATCCTCGTCGTTCTCCATTTGACAATCTTCTAACTTGATATCTTTTCCAATAAACTCAAAGATTCCCTCTAGAGAAGGAATAGCACTGGATATATCCATGAAGGATGACAGGCTGCATATTTTCTTATACTTAAAGAAGGCCCACCTACAAATAGAGGGACTCTTCCTAAGAACCTGCAAGAAAAGTTAATGAAACTATCAGAATTTTAGCAGTATACGCCCATTAAACTTTAGCCATACAGAGCTCAAAGAAAAAAAGCAAGCGAATGAAATGAGTGACACGGTTGATGCCCAATACAGGGAAACTAAAGCCCTACACAGATAAGAAACAAACAAAAAAAGTAAATGCAATCTACTTGATTCTACACTACACGGAGTATTACCATTCCTAACAAGCAGCTCTTTAGACTGTTGGATGCTTCTGGGATCCCACTCATCCCTTCCTCAGTCTTAACAGTAACCTCGGTTTTGTTAGAACCTGTCTGACCAGAATTCTCTTTTGCTTCAGGTTCATTACTAGCGGCATCGGTATCATTAATCTTATCTGACATATGAGTAATGAGATACCTCCCCGTGGCTACATCCTCCGTTGATGACGAATTGAAGAATCCAAAACAAGTGGAAATTGAATTTTTAGGGAAGTTGAAAAATACTTTCAGCAAAGCTAAAACACGGAACTGTGATAGTTTGACCAAAGGTAACAAGTTTCCATCTGAAAGTTTTTGCATCAGCTGGGAAAATATTTCATCAGGATCTTGCACCTTCAAATCGCTCTTTTCAACTATCTGGAAGATATCTTTCTCTTCAAAGGACAGCACAAAGAAGGTTAACACACTTCTGAACACAGCAGAGCAGATATCCCGAGCCCCTGGTGATGATGTTGTATTTGAAGAAGCAGCAGAACATAGGTCAACTAGACCAAATATGCAAGCTTTAGCAGTTTGAAAAGCAACACCATCAGCATCTTGCCCTCTCTTTAGTGCTTCCAAGCTGAAGTTGTGCATGTCGATGACAGCTTGCACTGAATCTCCGACAGCAGTAGGGCAGTACAGTGCATATCGAGGAACAAGATCAGCCACAAGGCGCTTAACACTAGTACAGCCTGCAAGTATAAGAAACTAACCAAATCATTACTCCAACAAACTTCATTCTAGTGCTTCTATTCCTTTACAGAAAATGACTCTACGAGATGTAATTGAGAGACTGGCATCATTTGTCTAAAATAGGTGTATGTTTCACCCAAAAAAAGGTGAAAATTCCGGTGGCCAGCCAGAAATTCTACCTTCAGGACTAAAGTTTTGCAACTGTCATCAGTTACGCTAGTTTCCCTCTCATATAATGAATTCCACATAACTACATGCCACACCGTACATATGAACGGATCAACAAATTGAACCCCACAAGAGCATGCCTTTTTCAAGAATTGAGAAATAAATATAACAATGAGTACTGATACTTTTCCGCATTTGCATACATAAGGAATCTATGGAAGGGGCGACATCAAATGAAAGGAACACATGAAAGCTTACGCAGTGTGATATTGGCAACAAAGAGACCCCCTAACCAACATATACATGGCTTTATCAAGCTTTGAAAAATCCTAATTCGAACCAGGAGACACTAGAACAATAACTTTTGTGATATCCTAAACTACAAATACACAATTAAGTGCAGCGTACTCAGGAACAATATCGGACTCTACCAAAAACGCATGTTAAAGAGATTGTACTTTGGATTCACATTTGTAGCTGAGAGAATGAATCTAACACATCATACTATTCTGCTCTTCTACTAAAGAGTTCAGACCCAAAAGTCAGTGGATTGTAATGACCTCACTAGGAAAGGTTGAATATTTCGGCTCCTAACCCTAATCTTCACGCAATTCAGTTAAGAAAAGCCGACTAGAAAGTATTTTTTCTCCTATGAGGATATCCAAAACCACAAAACTCAAATGCTTAAAAAGAAAAATCGAACTTCACCAACTCCGAAAAATGGCGGACTTAATCATCCAATCGGTAAGACTGAATCGAACGGAAGAGACAATAAAAAGAAAGAGGGATAAGAATGCGAGGAAACCAAACCTCTAGAAGCAGAGATGAGGGAGCGATACGCTTGCTCAAGACTAGCAGAGCGCCTGCTATCTCTCTGACCGATACAAGATTTGAGACGCTTATAACACTCATGCACTCTTCGAATCTCTTCTCTGTTCCTGCTTCTGGTTTGAATTTCTTCCTGAGATGGAGGCGGCGGCGTCACCGGAGCGGGGAACGAGCTCACGAGCGTAGAAGGGGATGCTGATTCTAGATGCGGTGGCGGAGGCTGCGATTCAGGGATTGTCTCATACAGCCGACGCTTCTTAATAGGCTGCTCGGCGCAAGCCATGGCAGCAACGGCGAGGGAAAGAGAGAGAATCGCAACTTGCTGTCTTCACTTTCGTCTTCCCTGTTTGTTAGCGTTTAAGACCCTCTACCTAGTGGAGAGGCTTCACGGTGGCGATCAGATCACGATACGATTTGGTTTGACTCAACCGAAACACGGCTTTTCAAACATCAAACCGAACCGAAATTATCATGTTTATAAAACCATTTAAAACCGAACCGAAATTAGACTTGTTATGATTATGTTTTTATTTTATTTTACTGAAATTATGTTTTGAGGTATTCCATTACTTTCTTCATTTACGTTAGCATTTGATAAGTGGTAAAATAAATTAAAAGGTCGGCCAAATAAGTCAATTGTATATCTTTTCGATTTTTCGTAGATCAAAATTTGAATTGTAAACGAACTGAAAACGTGTCCGAATATAATTCAGTTATATATTTTGTTTTGGAAATTGAGTGGGCAAAGACTTATTTTATTGGTATGAGATGATGAGTTTTCATATTTTAATGATAATATAATTTACATTAATGAGCAAAGGACCAAACCAAATATCGCTCTCCCTTCTCTCTAGTTCCTCCTCCGCGGATCTTTTCGTTGCCGGCTCCGGCGGCTTCTTCAGCGCCGGAATTCGGGTTTATTATGCTTGCTTTTTGTTTGCTTTGTTTTATTTTGTTCTTTTTGCTTAGTTTTCTCCGGTTGAAGAAGTTTTTGGCGTTTATCCGATTTCTCCTCCAGATCTGCTCGGATCTAGGTGTTTTTGAGGTGGTGTGTCCGGATCTGTAAGATCTTCGGTGTGGCGGTGCTGCTTTCCACCTGATTCCTCATTTTCACTGAAGAGTTTGTGTTAGATCTGGCTTTCAGCCTTATCCGATCTTTGCTCCGCCGTCTGCTCTTCGTTTTGCTTCTGTGGTTTCGCCTTGATTGGTTCCTCTCCGTTCGATCTATTGATACAAGCACCAAGCTGTCAAGGGCTTGTATGATCCGGTTTCAAGG
>OVBJ01001624.1:0-25976 GCA_900406535.1 Noccaea bulbosa | reverse complement strand
TGCTAAGTAAAATAATATAAATGTAAATGCAAAAACAAGTAATTAAAAGTAACAGTGAACGATTTGTGAGATTAAATTAAGAGAAACAAATGCTAGGTCTTGGAAATTTTGCAGGTCGAATCAGAGATTGTAAAACCGAATCTATCAGGATATAATTATGCACCGTTCTAGAACATGAATACTAATGTAAATTCGACCAACTTTCGTTGCGAAGAATATCTATGTTTAATCCTAGAATTTCAAATTTCTTTGCAAATTCTATAAACTAAACAAGCACTAAGTTCAAATTCAATTGTTCACAAAATCCCTAAATCAAATTCCTTTGCAGATAGGTATTTTGCTCATCTAAGATTAATTCTGGAAACTAATAATGCTTTCGCATCTATCAATTATCCTAAGTATGAAATCTAGGTGATCAAATCTAGAAATCAATGATGAAGCACAATCTAGATGAAGAACTATATGATTATCCTAATAGAGATTCAATTCTAACAACTCATCTTCTTCCTTTGAAAAACCCAAAACCTAACTAGCAAATTACTCAGACATGGTTATTGAAAACAACATCATAAACTGAATAAATTGCATTAAAGAGAAAGAGTAAGGAATAACAGAGGTTCAGATTCTTCTCTCAGATGAACGGAGTAGCAGAATGATCTCCTCAAAGCTCTCAAAGAAAAAACTCTCTCTTTGTCTCTCAGAAATTAAGATAATGAAAAGGTAATTGTAAAAGAAGCCTAAACAATGGCTTATAAACGTAAAAATACGATTTGGGCCTTCATGTAAATAATGGGCATTTGGGCCAAAAACTGCAAATCTTCAAAAGTCTTCAAAACTCGCTTCTCTTCTTTTCTGGATGCGGTGTCGACCGACACCCTGCAGTGGTGTCGATCGACACCAAGCTCTGTGAGCGGCAATGACTTTAGTTTTCCAGCAAAAACTCCCAAATAAGCTCCATTATCTCCAATTCAGCTCCAAACACACCTAATACCTGTAATCAATAGAAAAGACTCCAAAAACACTAAAAAGACTCTAAAGTTTAGACTTATATCATGGTAAAAACCCATAAAAACCATGATATATCAGTTAACAACCATTGACAAATACTTAACTCCAAGAAAAATAAGGCGAAGAGACAACACCTCAACCATTATAGCGTCCATTGCCCACATATCTGAAACACAACCAAAATTACTCGATTGTTAAGAAATGAACTACACGTTTGAAAGACACATTTTATTGGAATTTTGAGAACACTAACCAACTTTTAACGTTTACACATAGGACTTTAGCAGTAATTCAGATGCCCTATACCTGAGAGAAAACTTTAGGGGTGAGTAAGGAAGACATATGGAATAAATCTTAGTATCATCGAACTGCAAGTATACAAATATAATTATGTTTTTAAGGACTCATTTCGAAAGAGAAGGGATATGAAACTTACCAGCGTGCAGAGACATACTCTGTATAAGGTGGACTTGAATAGTTGAATTGATCTCAGGGCCAGTCCAAGATCAGCAATATTAATGACATATTTAGAGACTAATAGATTTTCTGCATCGGACAAAAGTATACATGTTTCATCGCTAAACTATATAACTATGATTGCGATAGAAAACTTGGAAATTGAATCAGAAAAATCCATCTCAATCACCTGGCTTAAGATCATGGTGGAACTATCCACGCTGATGCATGTAAGAAAGACCAAGAAAGACTTGAACGCACCGATTTCAGAGATCATATTCTGCAAATGTAAAGATGACATATTCAATTCTTTTCGCTTACTTACTTTTATAGGAGATGATTGAGATTAATGAAGGATCATGATTTACAGTTTATTTTTCTCCACGATTGTGAAGGTGGTGGGTTGAAATACCTAAAATTAGGAATTTTTTTGGGGAAAGGAGGTTATAGAGATCGTGTTTTTTGCAAAGTGATAAAGTGGTGTTATATTTGGGCTAATTTCGTGAATTAAGTCATTAATTATGATGGTCCATTTACGATTTTTTTCTTAGGTGGAAGCCCATTTACGATTTTCTTTCTATTTGATTTTAATAAGTGGATTTGTTTTATAAATGATTTTCGTTACACGTAATTAACTTGAACTGATTAATTTTTTTACCTTAAACTTGCCACATTTCGTTTCACCATTGGTGGAGTGACTTGTGATTTAGTATATTAGGGATTTCTTAAGCAAATCTAAAAGCATCTCAAACTACTTTGCTCCATTAATATTATGAGATGCATGAAACAATTCACAAACTATACACAAGCATAATTATTAACTTGGAAAGTTTATTTTTTGATGAAACGAACCACTTTTCCATTCTTTTGATCAGTGTTAGTTCAATTATCGTACATTCAATCCAAAACTAAGAAAAATCTGATAAGGATAAATAGAAGCAAAAAGATAAAGCGGACTGAGAAGTTGCCGCTTTTAACGAGCATGTGTGATACAAGAGTGATAATGAAATTCTTGAATTGATTGCAAGAGGACAAAAACTGCATTGCATTTATATAGAAGAAGGTTTGTGTTTTGTGATATATATATATATAAAAGAACAAACTTTTATGCTTATATTCTAAATAAATTTTGAAGAGTTTATTGTTGTTGTTGATGCGATAGGATTCCTCCGAAGGATTGAGAAGAGTCACATTTGGTAATTATGTTCATATAATGTCCGGTTTGAATATGTTTTCAATAGGATAAAAATGAAGCACGAGCGAGTATTGTAGTTTCAAATATCTCAGTTATGTTTAATAGCATATGATTTATAGTTTGGTTATGTTATACTCTCTCTGTCCCATATTATAAGCAGCCTACGGAAATGTTGTTTGAAAAAGTGGACGTATCTGGATGGAGTATTGTTATGATTAGTTTATGTTGGATTCTGATTTTACCCTTTTTATGTGTGGTTTATGTATTATGTTATGAGATTTACAATTTTAAGTTGATTTGGATTATGATTAGGCAATGTTCATGATTTGGGTTGTTGATTTGGGTTGTGGTTATGTTATGTTTATTCCAAATTTATAGAATTCGATAGATGCAATCCAAAGAAAGCTAATCTATTTAAGCATTACTTATTTGCTCTTTGACTAATTAAGCGTGCTTCTTTTAATATTTTGAGTGTTTTGTTCTACCATTGGCAATGTCAGCAATTTTCGTCAGGTGTTACTTGGCATCGTTCCTTTAGTTTATTAATTAATTAATTCATCTACTCGTTTTTTTTGCTCCTATATATTTCTCTTTATATTAATGTATACATGTTTAAGCAAAATGGAATCTCATACCAAATAATTTGGCTTGTACGAGATTCCTCCTTCCTCAAAAGAGAACAATTGCATGGTCAATAAACTAATGTAATAATAGATCATTCAAACTAATGTCTTATTTCCTCCATGTTCTATACAGTATATCTCTTATTATGTGATATGATCACTACTTATCTTTTTATATCAATGTTAAACATATGATCACTACTTGCTGATAAGTGAATCAGTTGTATGATTCCATGTATTTGAGCAAACTACATGGTAAGAGAGTAGAGGCATATATATAAATTAAATAGTAAACTTCAAAAAGAAAAAAGTTATATGAAATTGGGACATGTTAACAATAATATATCATCTGATCCTCAAACAATGGTGAGGCACATAGCGAGGAACGTTGTCCAAAGACCTAATAAATTTAAATTGTGCTACATAGTTGGTTAAGGTACAAGAATATCATCAGAGTGGTGGCTACAAAACGAGTAAAAACAGATACTTCTTTCGAAGATCACAGAGTTTGATCACTCAACAAAAAGCTTCTGATAAAATCCCTCACGAAGTTTTTACAACCGAATCAGATATTTAAACTTTTGGGCAAATGCTAGAGACTTTCTCAGCAACCAACTTGATCTCACGGATCCTTTCCTCAACCAATTGATTTAACTGCTGCTCTTGATCCGGTTTGTTTTCATCAACTTGAACATTGCTATTACCTTCTTCTCCCCTGACAGACTTGAAAACAACAAACGATGCTTCGGGAGCGAACGAGCTTGGAACATCCACCACTTGTTTCTTTGGAGCTTCTATATCTTTTCCAAGAATGTCGGTTCTCACATGGTTGGTGATGACAGATGTGTAATCCTCCATGTACTTGTCGATAGGCTCGAGGGCTAGATAAATCAAGATCTCCCAGCACTTGAGAAAATGTTTCTTGTTGATCTTCAGAGACTCACGGACGTTCTCGATGGCATTCAAGGGTGGAGTGAATCGAGGCATCTCAGCTTTCTTCGACAGCTTCCCCTTTGTGAGAGCCTGAATGGCTGAAGCAATGGCTGGTTTGATTGGATCAAACGCGCGCAAGCGGTTTATGTCGATGCAAGTGCGAATGTGTTGGAATTTCTCCGATGGCTCTTCCACTGTCAGATCGTAAACGTTTTCTGCTATGGCCACTTTGTTTACAACCTCCACGAGATAGCTTCCAAATCCTTTTCCTTGGAAAGAAGGCAGGACCAGGATCTGGAATCAAATGAAGAATCAGCATAACAGTCAGAAAGGTTACAAGAAGAAACAGTTGAGGTATATATGTTAATATGTTATACCTGACTGAGTCTCATCCTTAACCTGTCAGGATAACGATAGAATTTATAGACTGCAGTAAAGCCCGCAATTCGATACAAAGGCTCATCCTTTTCATCTTTCTTCTGAATTAAGACATATAAATGCCAGTCAGGATCAGTGACATCAATCGGGTTGCTGCCTGATCAAAAGAGTGGACCGTCGTCTCATTAGCACTAACAAGAGAAATAAACGATATGCTACAAGAGCAAGAGCAAGGGTGTGTGCTTACCATCGACAAAAAGAAGAACAAGAGGCACCAATCGGCTATAGAGGAGTCCAGCATTTGGAGAGCCAATTTCCATCCGTAAAACCTGAGGATTATCAGACCATTACATATTTTCTGTCTTAAGCAAATCTAAAAGCATTCTAAAACTACTTTGCTCCATTAATATTAACGCAAAAACTACCTGGAGATCTGAGGTAGCCAACTGAGCAGTAATCCTGCTTCCATCTATCACTCCTGAATGGATTATCTCTCCGTTTGAGACCATATTTCTAAAAAAAATCAAATGAAGCAGTTAAACATTTTATACACAAGAGACAGACTATAAAGAGAAACTTATCTTAAAATTTATCCAGGAACAAGTTCGTGGCAAAGCATCCAGTAGATGTGTACCTGATAAAATCTTTCTCTGTCGAAAAGGTTTGCAGAAACTCATCCTTGTTATCAACAATGGTCTCAGCAAGTATGCTCTGGGTGGAGGAAGGAAGTCGTCAATAAGGAACAGATAAGAGCTAAAAAAAAATGATGAGACATGGAAGTTGATTATTACCTTTAAACCAGATTTGATGTCTGTGACGCCTTTGTCTCCCTTGAAAAAAAAGATAACAAGAAATGATGCTCCAAGGTAGAAAAGCCATATATAAACAATCCAATGCATTAAAACTTATAGGTAGACTCAACACTTACATTGATTGTCCTCTGGTATATAATATCAGCATATGAATGTAATGATATGCTATTAATCCACACATTTATCTGACAAAGATGAATTTTACAGCAATACTATTTCAGAACAGAACCACAACAAAACCAGAAATTTTCATAAGAGCAGTATACAGTCTCGTTACCTGCAAATCTTGGTAACCATATATCTTGCCATCTCCATCAAAGAAATCATTCAAATTAACCGGATTCACGCAAGGAATTTCAGGCGAATCTACTTCCTCTTTGGTAGAAACTAGAAAAAAATCACCCAGCACAAAAAAGGACGTCAAATTATGTCAAAAGAAACCAATAAACGAGAATACTTGTATTGACTCATTGATAACCTTGAACTTAAATCAGCTGGAAGAAAGAAAAACCAAAAATCAACAAAACCTCAGCATCCATATGTGCTCTATATGTTCAGGAACTGAAACTACCTTTTGATACCAATTAATTGTACACAGCAATAACTAAATTGCAAAATTTTAACTCGCAAGCGAATCGAAACAAATTTTACAGCCATTCTAGATACAAATTGCGATTATATTCGCCCAAAACACAAAAAATCCAAGAAGCTAGAACAACTAATTGCACCAAAACGCTGAAAGCAGGAAACGTAACCCTAATTTCGTACGAAGATATATCCCCCAAAAAATCAAACTACAATGATCCACAATAGATACGCACCGAGATAAATTTTGATGCACTCGTTGGCCTCCACACCAGTATCTGCTCAGAAGTAAAATACCGGATTAGAAGAAAAAAATACCAAACCGGAGCTGAAAGGGCCATCGCGAGCGCAGTAAAAGCAACGGAAGCGGAAATAGGGGAAATGACTCACCGGCAGGAGAAAATCCGACACGGCGACGCTTCTTCGGCTCGGCATCTAAAGCGGCGGTGGATTGCTGCTTCTGAACCATGGATTCGCCGGCGAGGTAAGGGATTTCTAAGGCGGGAAGAGAGTAAGACAAAGGCGGGAAAACTGGAGGGTTAATGGAAACGCGGAGAGCGATACTGAGAGTGAGTAAGCTTAGGGCTCTTTGTGTGAGAAAAGGAGCAGACGGTGAAATAGACAACCACATGATCCGCACGTGACTTCTGTCGAAACTATCGCAAGGCCCGTTCACGGCCCACATATAACCAACTTCAAAATATCAGATAAACAATAACATTTGGTTGAAGGATATAGCAATGAGGGCGTTTGGTCTAGTGGTATGATTCTCGCTTTGGGTGCGAGAGGTCCCGAGTTCGATTCTCGGAACGCCCCATTAGTATTTTTGGCCTTTTTGGTATTCAGTTATTCAATAGATGTTCTAGATTTTCAGGTGAGTCCAAAACATGTTAGAATTGTCCACACGTTTCGAAATGGACCTAAATTTAAAGATACAGTAAGTCCATCTTTACAAAAGTCAACTTGTTCAATTTTTTTTTCTTTTTGTGTTCAAACATACTGCATTTGTTACTATTAAGAATCAGTACGAGATTTCTCCTTTTCAACAACAATGAAGTAAAACATTGTAAAATAGAAAATCTAGCAGCTCTTTTGGTAATGCAATCAACGCAACGATTAGTTTGTTTTCCTTGGAACCTAGCTAAAGTTTGGCTGCAAGAAGCTCCTTCTCACACCTCAAAATTTCGCTTGTATAGTGCTTTAAATGTGGCAAAAATTTGGGATTGTGAACAGCCTATAACAAGATCTTCGAGTCACTTTCAAATACCACATTTGTGTCTCCTAGATTCTCAATAACGGACATAGCATATGTAAGAGCTGCATGCTCTGCATCTAGACTTGATCAAAGGGAGGAGTATCAAGTATGATTTATTACTTTTTCGCAAAAATGATTTTTTTTTTTTTTTTTTTAACTTGTACTTGTTAAAATGTTTTTTTTCTTAATCATCAAAATACAGTTTTTGGTTTTATAATTATGAAATTTCGAGCTGGTTGATAACATTTTTGTTTTGTTGGTCAAACTTCGAGCTGATTAATATATGTCAAAAACAAATATTAAAAATGTTTCCTTTTTTTTTTTTTTAGTTTTTGACCGTTCGGGGGGGGTGTCATGTTACGACTACCGGCGTCTATGGAGAAATCACCGCAATTTTAGAGAGAGAGAGAGAGAGAGAGAAAAAGAAAAACAAAAAATCGGTTATTTTTCCAGAGAGGTCTTAGGAGAGAGGAGAGAGAAAGAGAAGGAATCGCTTTGTATATAAGCTAAGAAATGCCAAAACATCTAGAGGTAGGGAGGAGAGGAAGATAAAGAAGAGAGAGAGCTTCTGTTGTTATCCGGCACCGGCACTAATAAGAAGACGACGACGACGACGGCGGAAACGGAGGAGCTTTTGTTGCCAATGTCGGACTCAAACGGCTCCGTTTCCGTCGACGTTGGGACGATCTATCTTGGTGGCAAGGTTCGTTCTTTTTTAACTTCCCATTTTCAATTTTTCTCTCGGTCTTCGATCGTTAATTCGTTATCGCACTTGGGTTCTACGAGTTTCTTGAAATCGGATCCGAATAAAGCTTTAATTTTCTTTTTCACTTTTTTTTTGCTTATCTTAAACTTTGCTTAAATCTTATTGGAATCTTCTGGGTCAAACTTCCTTTGCAATTGGGGAAGAACAGAGATCATGGAAGAAAAATTATGGATTTATAATTCATCACATGGCATTGTTAGATTCAATTATTTCGGAATAAATCTCATCTGAATCAAATCATTGCTTATTTTACACATTTTAGAAACTCATGATGAGCTTCTTCTTGCAAAATGCAAAATTCTTTGCTTGTGGATTTGTAAAACTTCTCTTTTTTTTTTTTTTTTTATGATTCTTTTCCAGATGGGATTATTCTTGGGATCTTCTTCTCTATTCAAAGATATCTTCTTCTTCTTTTGTATTCCTTATTCTTGTCTCATTGCCTTTTGATTTTTTTTTTTTTAATAAAGAAAAACTCCAGCTGTTTTTGTCTACCATTAACCCTTTGTTTATTAAGATGATTAAGACTAAATGCTTCTTTATTATCTTATTAACAAACTCATATTCTTCCATCTCTAAGCTCCTTTTTTTCACACTGTCATTCCCTTTTTTTCTATAAATAATCATAATGATTGGAATTAGGCCATACCTTGGTTGATGATGAAGTTTTGATTTTGTTTTTTGCCCTTAAAGTAGAAAGCTGCACATGGAAAAGCTTTTACAGAGAATTTCATTTGTTTTCCCTTTATTGTTTTTTGTATAATTTTCCACCTAAAGTAAATTGTCACATTCCTAGCTTTAGTATATTAAAATACAAAAGAGAAATTGATGAATTGTTTACTGAAGATAAACAAAACACATGCATAAAGAATATAGAGAATACAATGATAAATGAGGTGATAATGTATGGTTACAAGTTTAGTTTTTCCGTTGGTTTCTTGATCTGTTTCTCTTTTGTATAAAAACTTGCTTGGTTTCTTGTGTTTCAGGAGCATCGTGTTAAAACTGCATGTGGTGTTGTGTCTGTCATTGTCTATGGAGACAGAGAAAAGCCAGCATTGATTACTTATCCCGATCTGGCCCTTAACCGTAAGTCTTGAAGAATCTTTACAGGCACTAACGTACGGCTAAATTACAGGATCCTTTGTCTACTTTGCTGATTTTTTTAATGTCTGTTGCTTCTTCTTCTTCTTCAGATATGTCATGCTTCCAAGGATTATTCTTCTGCCCTGAAGCAGCTTCGTTGCTGCTTCATAACTTCTGCATTTACCATATCAGTCCACCAGGCCATGAGGTCCATATTTTAGTTTCTCTTTTAAGTTAGCTTTGTAATTAGCTTTTTATATGATTACTCACATGAGTTCTTCGTTTCCTTGCATTTTAACGAAGAGTTCTTGCAGTTAGGAGCTGCTCCGATTTGTCCTAATGATTCAGTCCCTTCTGCTGATGATTTGGCGGATCAGATCCTTGAAGTTCTTAACTTTTTCGGGTAATGATTGTAGTTGAAGTTGCAGACATGAGAAAAAACTATCTTTGAAAACTAATGACATTTAAGCTTTTGTTCATTCAGGCTTGGTTCTGTGATGTGTATGGGAGTGACTGCAGGTGCTTACATACTCACCTTATTCGCGGTATGTTCCTATTTAGTTTTTTAACTCTTTCTCACAATCCGGTTCCTCAGACAAACATTGTGTTTATTTATCTGTTCTACGCTCTTAAATCTTTTCAGATGAAACATAAAGATCGGGTTCTCGGTTTGATTCTTGTGTCACCGTTATGCAAAGCGCCGTCTTGGTCTGAATGGTTTTACAACAAGGTCATCTCAAACTTGTTATATTTCTACGGAATGTGTGGAGTGCTTAAAGAGTTTTTGCTTCAGAGATATTTTAGTAAGGTGTGTTGACTGCAGTTACCATTGCTCTATACTTGTTGCATTTCTCTTATTATTAACAATGGTTGTGAGAAATTTCGCTTCTACTGCCAACAGGAAGTCCGTGGTAACATCGAGATTCCAGAGTCAGATATAGCACAAGCTTGCAGAAGAGTCAGTGTTTTACTCTCTCTCTTTTTTTAGCTTAGATCTCTCTGTATATCAGTAGTTGACAGTGTTACGCTTTTGGTAATGTCCTCAGCTGCTTGATGAGAGGCAAAGCGTAAACGTTATGCGGTTCCTTGATGCTATTGATCGGTAATACAACAGACACCTTCCTTATCTAACCAGAGCATTCGTCAAGATCAAATAATTGACTGATGGAAACCAAACATTTGCTCTTGCAGGAGACCTGACATCTCTAGAGGATTGAAGAAACTAAAATGCAGGACACTTATTTTCATTGGAGACCAGTCACCTTTCTACTCAGAAGCTGTTCATATGGCAGCAAATTTGGATAGAGGATACTGTGCTTTGGTTGAGGTTTGATAAAACAAAATCCTTAAACCTTTTCTCTTCACATACTGCGATTTGTTGCCATGGCGTTTGGTTTTCACATTGATGAACATTTTGGGGTATTGAAATTTCAGGTTCAGTCTTGTGGCTCAATGGTAACAGAGGAGCAGCCACACGCAATGTTGATCCCAATGGAATATTTCTTGATGGGTTATGGATTGTATAGACCATCTTGTTTCTCAGAGAGCCCTAGAAGTCCTCTAAGCCCTTCTTGCATTTCGCCTGAGCTTCTCTCTCCTGAAAGCATGGGATTAAAGCTTAAGCCTATCAAAACCAGAATTTCGGCTTAAGTATATGTGCAAACCTACTGATTCATTTGGTTACTAGTTTTGCGGAGGAGACAAATCTTAGGCTTTTGTAGATATAGAAACACTTAGGGAGATTTGAGAAGAAGGAGAAGAGAAATTCAAGGAAGCCTTTTATAACACATTCTTTTGTAGTCAGACACGACAGTCCTCTCTTGTTAAGAAGCCACAATTGTTGTTTATTATTTCATTTTTTTATATGTATATGTAAAAATGTTATGTTGTTGTGACATTGTAACAATTGTTTTGTGATGGAACTCTGCAGATTTGAGTAATAAAGTTCAATGATTACGATTCTTTTCTTTCTTTTGGCGACACTGTCGCAATTGTTTTGTGATCATCTCAAGTTTCGTTCAAAACCAAGTTCCACATTTAGTCAAGTACCAATCTTAAACATATGTTACAGTCTCTCTGTTTTTAACATTTTCTCATCTTATAACTGAGTTTTTGTCATATACATGTCGGTTCCATGACTTTCTTCAAGATCAGGCGATAGGATTAGCCACACAAGTTGTGTGTTTCGAAACCAAGTTCCACATTTAGTTAGATACCTAATTGTTGACGGACGACAAAAAGAAAACCTAAAATTCAAATTCAAATGCGACAACCACTTGACTTGACCATCTCAAGTGTCTATTGTTTGAAGATAACAAGATCAGCGCAAGATTGATGTAGACTTCAAGCAACGAGCATTTCTGAAGAGAAAACCCAAGAAATCTCTCTCTTCCGGTCTTCCCATGTACCCTTTAAACTCCAAAGTTTCAAGACTCTTCAACAAACATTTCGGAACAGAGCTCTGCTTATCGTCCCACCTAATCCGTTCATACTCATCAAAACATGGATCCTGTGATGATAAGATAATAAGAAACCATACATTGTTTCAGACGGTAAAAGAGTCGAACGAAGAAACTTACATGGACGTAAAGACTGAGGACTCGCAGTTTAGGAGAATCTTTAAGCAACCGGACTAGTAACGTTGACCAATAGTCGTTGCATAGACCTAGCTTCAGATGCTCAAGCTGATCGAAAACAATACCGGAGGGATACACAGCCTGCACAATGTGTGACAACATAACAGATTTTGTAAGTAAAACAAAGCGATTGTAAGAACATGAAAAAACTGTTAGACGGAGACAGATTACCTCTACTCTTCTGTTGAGAAATCGGCGCAATGAAAGGCGTTTGACAGATGTGATTGATTCGAAAAGCTGCTCAAGATCTTTCAGAACATCAATATCTGCCTCTTCCAGCTTCGGCATATGCTCAATCAAATAGGAATAGCTCTCTCTATCATCCTCAACTTTGAAATACTTCAAAGAAGGTGTCACTATCACATAGCTATAAGAAGAACGAAAACGATCTCCAGCCTCCATCTTAAAGGTAAAACGCTGCAAAGAGGGGACGATAACAACTACCTCTCCCACATCGTCGTAACCATATAGAATTTCAATAAAGAGATCTTCAAGAACAGGGCAGTACGACAGAAGCAGTCGAAGACAATCTTTACTCGAGTAGGTCACATTTACAAGTTGCAAGGTTTTCAAGGAAGGGAGACAAACCGTTCGAGGAACATCCACTATAATATTATAGCCTTCGAGTCTCAAGATGACAAGCGATTTGCAGGTATACAAGCTTCCCGGAAATAAGACACCGGTTTTTTTGAAGCCGTGATAATACTCGATACTTAGCTCACGCAGGCAGTGAGAAACTGCGATTCCAATCCACTTTTCGATATCTTCCCGTTGAAATGACGCTCGTCCGAATTTGAGGCACAAAGTTTCTGTGATCGGAGCTCGTAACGGCAGATTCTTGCAAGCAAAATCCACGAGTGCAGGCTCTGAACAGTCGCAATCAAGTTTAGGCACCTGCTTCCAGAGATGTTCCCACCGTTTCGACACAACGCTTGTGCTCACGGCAACTTTCGTGGGAACGAATGATAAGATCTTCACCAGCAATTCGTCAGGCAACCTACTGATTTTGTCCATATCTTAGCAAAGCGAGGACTGTGTTGCTACCATCCGACCAAAAGACTTAGGTTTTTATGTCCCTTTTTCCGACCCCGACACAGATTGAAAAATTAGGGTGAAATATGAGATAGCTGGAAACTGAAAAGAGAAGAGAGTGGGAAGAAAAAAACAAATAATAAATGAAAAAATGAGAAGAGAGTGTGAGAAGAGAGTAATTTCACATTTTAAATGAAAAAAAAAAAAATTTAAATTATGAACTCAAATTTTAAATTAAAAATGTTCTGTTGTTGTGACATTGTAACAATTGTTTTGTGATGGAACTCTGCAGATTTGAGTAATAAAGTTCAATGATTACAATTCTTTTCTTTCTTTTGGTGACACTGTAACGATTGTTTTGTGATCATCTCAAGTTTCGTTCAACATTTAGTTAAGTACCAATCTTGAACATATGTTACAGTCTCTCGGTTTCTAACATTTTCTCATCTTACAACTGAGTTTTTGTCATATGTCGTTCCATGACCAGTTTCTTCAAAATCAGGCGATAGAATTTTTTTTTTGGTTTTAAGGTTAAGATCAGGCGATAGAATTAGCCACACAAGTTTTTATTTCGAAACCAAGTTCCACAATTAGTTAGATACCTAATTGTTCTTGAACGACAAAAACAAATCTAAAATTTAGATTCAAATGCAACAGCCACTTGACCATGTCAAGGGTCTATTGTTTGAACAAAACAAGATCACCGCAAGATTGATGTAGACTTCAAGCAACGAGCATTTCTGAAGAGGAAACCCAAGAAATCTCTCTCCTCTGGTCTTCCCTTGTACCCTTTAAACTCCAAAGTTTCAAGACTCTTCATCAAACATTCTGGAACAGAGCTCTTCTTACCGTCCCACCTAATCTGTTCATACTGAGAACGTGGATAACTCTGAGAAAAAAAGGAACAGGAGAGTCAAGATTACACCATACAATGCGTTTAACCGGTTATAGTCAATGAAACAACTTACATCAACGTAGAGACTGAGCACTCGCAGTTTAGGAGAATTTCTGAGCATGAAGACAAGTAGATTTGACCAGTAGTCGTTGCATATACATAGCTTCAGATGTTCAAGATGATTGAAAACAATACCGGAGGTATACTCAGACTGCAAAATGTGTCAAAGAAAATAACATACAGCTACTATTTAAATCTCAAGACAACCCGATCTAGTACTGTTCCAACTTCCAAGTGATATCATACGATGCAAAAAAAAAAGAAAAAAAGAAATTACCACATTTAAACAGTTGTATAATGCTCGAAGTGAAAGTCGTTTGACATGTGTGATTGGTTCGAGAAGTTTCTCCATAGCTTGCGTAACACTGAGATCTGCCTCTTCTAACTTTGGCATGTGCTCAATCAAAGAGGAGAAAATTTCTCTATCATCATCAACTTTGAAATACTTCAAAGATGGGGTAACTATATCATATCTATCAGAAAAACTAGAAGCATCTCCAGAGTCCATCTTAAAGGTTAAACGCTGCAAAGAGGGGACATTAACAACTACCTTTTTCACATTGACGTTGTCCTCTAGATTTTCAATAAACAGATCTTCAAGAACAGTGCAATGTGATAGAAGCAGTCGAAGACAATCTTTCCTTGAGTACGTCACATTTACAAGTTGCAATGTTTTCAAGGAGGGGAGACAAACCGTTGGAGGGACATCCACAATAATATTATAGCCTTCGAGTCTCAAGATGACAAGCGATTTGCAGGTATACAAGCTTCCCGGAAATAAGACACCGGTTTTTTTGAAGCCGTAACCGTAATAATACTCCATACTTAGCTCACGCAGGCAGTGAGAAACTGCGATTCCAATCCACTTTTCGATATCTTCACGTTGAAATGACGCTCGTCCGAATTCGCGGCACAAGGTTTCTATGATCGGAGCTCGTAACGGCAGATTCTTGCAAGCAAAATCCCGAAGTGCACGCTTTGAACAATCGCAATCAAGTTTAGGCACCTGCTTCCAGAGATGTTTCCATTGTTTCGACAAAACGCTTGTGCTCACGGCAACTTTTGTGGGAACAAATGATAAGATCTTCACCAGCAATTCATCAGGCAACCTACTGATTTTGTCCATATCTTAGCAAAGCAAGGACTGTGTTGTTACCATCCGACCAAAAAACTTTGTTTTTGTGACCCTTTTTCCGACCCCTGAAAAAGACAAGAAAACTAGTAAGGCTCAAAGGATTCGTCACACAATCCAACCAAACCAATTAGTAACATATGAAAACAGAGAAAATGGCTCACAAAACCTGAATTGTTAGATGATCAGTCTTTTTTTCCTCTGAAACTTAATGGAGACTGACTCTTTTTAAGTCTATATATATATATATATATCTATTCAAACGTCGTTTTATCTTACCTTTTACAGTTTGGACCAAGTTTATGAGCAATGTTATTTCCTAGACGTTGAGTAATAAAGGTTCAAAAGCAATGTTGACTTGGTTTTATATTATTTTCGAGACGTTCATTACTCAACGTAGTTTTGTTCTAGGCGTCATTCACTCAAAATTGAAATTGAAAATTTTTTGTTCGTAGTTTCATAATATAGCGTCAAAGTTTTTATTCAATTTTCCTTCACACCTGAAGTCCTGAATGGCCCTCTATCAAAAGTCTCCGCCATATATCTTCACACACATTGTATCATCGAACCTTTGCAAGTCACAAGCATCTGACTGGTGTATACAGAGTGTGTTAAGCCTATCTTGCGAGCTTTGAGAATTTTTAGTCGTGAGAATGTTTTGAGCTAGTGTATATGGTCTGTAGATTGTTGCTTTGTGTCAACGCATATCTCGACTTGCGAGTGTCTTCAAAGTTAAAACTTATATAACTATTGAACATCCTAATAGTTATATAAATCCAACAAAGCTCGCTAATACATTCTCATCCAAACACTTTACCTCGCAATCTCTCTACAAGCGAATAGCTCGAAAAGTCTTCGCTTTCATATAACTTCAAATAATGTAATCTGACCATTCCGAGATGAAGGAAGTGTGATCCATCGATTCTCCGGGACATTCCTCATCATGAATCGTTGGTTTCTCTTTCCCTCCCACGAGTCTCGCCGGATTCCCAACCGCCGTAGCTCGCGGAGGCACGTCGATCAGGACTACGGATCCAGCTCCTACTTTAGCTCCTGCGCCGATCTTCACGTTCCCGAGAATTGTCGCTCCAGCTCCGATCAAGCAACCGTCGCCGATCTTCGGATGTCTGTCTCCGCAAGCTTTACCGGTTCCACCGAGCGTCACGTGGTGGAGGATCGAAACGTTGTTCCCTATCACAGCTGTTTCTCCGATGACGACTCCCGTTGCGTGGTCCAGAAGTATCCCTTTTCCGATCCTCGCCGCGGGATGGATATCGACGGCGAATACGTCGGAGATTCTCGAGTGGAGAGCTAATGCTAATGGCTTCCGCGACTGCGTCCATAGCTTGTGTGACACACGATGCGCCTAAATCGAATTTCAAAACAAATCAAATTTTAACACTGAGCCAAAAACAAAATCCAACAATGCAGAATTCACCAGATTAATTGGACCAAAATCTATAAACTAAATCGAATGATGAAGATTTGCAGATTCACCAGATTGTAGAATCAAATTATCTACAAAATCTCAAATTAATTGAGCAGAATCTCGAGAACAAAATCGTATGATGCAAATTCACCGGACTGAAGAAACTATCAATCCAAATCGGCTAAAATCTGGAAGATGGAGATTCTCACCTGTATTGCTAGGAAGCCTTTATAATTGAGGAGGCAATGCGAGAACGAGATGCAAGCCGGATCACGAACGCGGGCAGCGCGAAGATCTGCGACGGTGGCGTTGCGCAGAGAGGGATCGGAGGTGAAGGTGTTTAAGAACAGATCGTATAAAAGCGTGGAGAGAAGCGTCGAGGAGCAGAGCTTGTTTCCCAAATGGAACGAGATCGATCGCTCGAGAGAAGAATGAGAGAGAATCGTCGAGTAGAGATAGCTAGCTAACGCCGGCTCCGCCTCAGCGTCACGGCGAGCTTCCGCTTTGATCTGTGTCCATAACCCAGCTGCCTCCGCGTCTGCAGCTGCCGCTAATATCGCTGCCGCAGCTGCTGCTTCAGCTGATTGAGTGTCGGTAGACTGTGTATCCTCTGAAGGTGATCGATGACGGAGTTCTCCGGCCGGCGGCATCTTAACGACGGCGACAAAAATATGATTTCTCTCCAACCTGTAAATTTCCTCCGACGCTTCTAATTTCATCGTGTTAAAAACCACAAATTAAAGATAACGATAGTCCACGTGGCGTGTTAAAAATGGTGATAATTCGAAATCATCAGAGCCGTCGATTTCCTACCTTACTGATCAGGATACTTGTTCTTTGACTAGAATATTTACCGTTAGATTAGATTCATATTTCGAAAACTGACGGTAGAGATTCTGCCGACAACTCTTACCAAACTTTGTTACTGTTGAACTGATACACGTCACTGGTTTAAATCTTAAAAATTCATAAATGAATTAAGTTATCCGGTACAATAAATCGGTTCGGAAAACCGGTGTCGTACAATAACAAACAATTCGGTTAGATAACAGCAGAGAACTTAAACCAAGTCATGAAGGGCTGATTCTCATTCCCTTATGCTCTTCACATCTTTTACGTCCTTTTACCGGAGACCTCTCACAGATCGATCCATTACACACTTTAACACCGCACGTTACTTGTTTCCCGGCCACCGGACGACCATTTACCGGCGAGCCATCCTCGGAAGGTTTCTCCTTATGTTGCCAACACCTTTTGCTTCCTTTAGGTGAACTTCTTGTGCAAGACAAGCCATTCTTTGTCGTCGCTTCACAGAAGCGAGTCAAAGCTTCTTCTTCGTTTGTGTCGTCGGTATCAGATTTCTCGTCTTTGACGGTTTTCTCACGATCCGTCTTGTTAAGAAGGAAGAGGAAAGCATTGATCCTCATGCCTTTGTGATCCTCACATCGTTTCCTTCCTGAAACAGGTCTCTTACCACAAGTTTCCATGTCTGGTAAGATCACTCCACAAATGACATCAGACTCTTCATGATTGTGATCTTGTCCGGTGAAAATCTCCGGCTGTGAAGGTCTGTCTTTTCCCGGCGAAACACGGCAAATCCTCTGCCCCTTATGCTCTACGCATCTCTTTCTTCCTTTGACAGGACTCTTACTGCAACAACCACCATTTTCAAGCAGCACTCCACAAACAGAATCAGAGCCGGAGCCATCATCATTATACTCCTCAAATCTGTCTGAAACCGGTTGAGGTCTAGACCGGCTGAGTTTGAGTACTGAAGCGAGGAAATTATTATTACTACTCTTCTTCTTCTTCTTCTCTTCATCAACATCATCATCAAAGCTCAGCTTTCTCTCCTCTCTAAGCACATGTTTCTCTCCTTTGATTCTGACACCAACATGGCTCCGAAGAAAAGGGAAAAGCTCTTTGAATATCCCTGACTTTCTCTTGCTCATAAACCCGCCATCGCCGAGCTTCTTGACCAAATCAAGCTGCCGTCGCTCCCCGTTGCTTCCTTTGTTCCACGCATAGTCAAATGTGCTCAAAAGCATCCCTTCTGTTGCCTCAGCTTCCCTCTTCGATCCCATCTGATTAAAAAAATCAAAATCACATGAGTTAGGATCGAAAGTTATAGACTTTATCAAAAGTGGTAAGGATAACAAAGACGCAACAATACCGGAGCCCATCTAAACACAACCGAGCCGTCTTTCGTGAATATGTCTTCGAATAAACCAGCCTTCTTGTCAGGAGATTCGACGGTTTCACAGGCGTTTGAGTTGCTGACGTTGCGCAAATGAGCACCGGATCTTCCGTAACGCTGGAGTCTAGATCTGACGCTCTCGGCTTGTCCTAGATACGCAGCAAGAACATCGTCCGAGTCGAGCTTCCGGGCTTGGTCGTGGCCGATGATGACTGCTACACCGAGCTCGTACAGACCCGGGCATGATTTGCGGGGCAAGTTCTGGACTCTGTATCTACCTACACCGTCTTTTCCGTTTTTGAAATCCTCCCAGTCGCTGGATCCTATGAGAACCTGTTGGTGTACAGTTTTTTTTAAAGTTGAGCATCTGGGAAATCACAGGACAAGGCAGTCATTGAAAAAGAGGATATTTGCAACGAATTCAAGGAAACTGGATATCAGTTCTCTCAATTCAAATGGAAATTCAGAGGATTCTCATGAATGATTTCAGGGAAAACACGAGATTGAGCAAAAACCCCAAACCTTTGATTTTTCAATAGACAAAATCGAAAGTGAGGGGGAGAGAGGAGAGGAGACCTTCCACTTGGAGAAAACGGCGTCGTGTTTGGTCCGCTTGTAGTCTTCTCTCTTGTAAACAGTTGGGACGACGGCGAAGGAACCGCCGTCGCCGCCGAAATACATTTGCGATGAAACCGATGACGCACTTCTACCGATAAGTTAAGGCCTTTTTGCTTTTCTAAATAATTAGAACTCACCTGACTGATAAAGATAAGAAAAAGATGGATATGTTTTATTGAAAGAGAAGAGAGTTTCCCAATGATCCAAATCTAAAAGGAGATGACTTTTTTCCAAGTTACCGTTGCAACAGTGAAGCTTTCTCCATACGGTTTATGGATTAGTGACCGCGTTATCATCTCTCAGTCAATGCGGATAAAGTAGTTAGCATAAATGTAACATTTTCCCAATGAAAATAGTTCAGATCAAAAGTTTTGCTGGATAAAACTGTATTCCATATTTGGGATTTCTGTCACCAACCTTTCTTAAATTCCAAAGATGTCAATAAATCTATCACCAATATCTTGATAGTTTATTGACGAGAGAAAAAAAACCCCAACATTATACATGTTTGAAACAAAAATGAAACTGGAATGTTTACAAAAGTAGTAAGAAATCTAAAGAATCAATTAGCACCATATGCAAAACAAACAAAAATTTTCCCGATTGATTTGGTCCTAGAGTAGATGAGAGCGCTTTGGAAGTGGAGTTTGAGGTTAGTACAATACAGAGGAGAAGATTCCTTTGAAGACTCACTAATATCGTAAAGCATTGTCCAGTTTTTGTTTTTAAAAGCATTTTGTCCTCTTTTGGACATAAGCAATAAACTCAACTGCTTTCGTTGATGATTCAAAAACATGATTAGGGAATTTAGAACTGCTTCCTCTGTAATCAAACTCTTGAAAGCAGATATATCACATTATCTTTGCATGTCGTTACATCAACTACTACAAAACTTAAAATCGCCTTCTCTGGTAACAATTTTGGGCTGTGTTGTTGGGCTTGTAATTTTGGGTTCTCTTGTGCTATTTTAAAAACTAATGCAAAAGTTTTTCCTAACGAGTGGAATGGAGGTTGGAGGTAAATAAGCCATCGATTTAACGAGCTACTCTTTAATCTTCGATATTTTTGTTTATGATACACTAAGATATACACATACTAATGTTACGTATTAATTAGCTTCCCTACCCGATTCGACAAATACTTGAGAAATGTGACACTGAACCATCTTCCGGTTTTAAGGTTAGAGACACTTTTGAGATTGAAGTTCTTACCTGATATGACGAGGGCGTGCAACATGAAATTTTGTTGAAGTCCATTAGTATGTTTACATGATTCAAACGTGTGTTTATAAATCTCACGAAAATTTCACATTCTATTTTAAAGCGCTTTGATTGATTTTTTTCCGTAAAATGAATTTATGTTCAAATGTGAACTCCTCGTGCTTCAACAGTCAGGAACAATAACCCCCATCTTCGCAAAAGAGATTAGCCAACATGTTTACTTTAATCAGAACTGAAGAGTTAGAATGCCAGAAATGAACAAAACTTAATGATTAGTGTACTTCTTCCATGCAGCCATTAAATCCAAAAATTTGTTTTCATCCTTTTTCACGTTGGTAACAGTGTATATTTATTTGAAACAAACCATATTATATACTATTAAATTGATTCAATTCTAATATGACACATGATATATTCGATTACATCACTAGACTTGATTTATTGAAGCACCTTTCATGCTTTAATAAAGTACAATTCTATCTTTTTCAAACTTTCTTTTTTCACTTTCCCCACTGAAATAAATAAAGCAACATGAAAAGCATGCAAGTGCAACGTTCAACTCTTTAATTATATCATTAAAAAAAAATTAAAAAAATTCTTATCATACTTTTTTTTGAGTGAATTATGAGAACCGATTCTATGAATGTTCTTTGCCAAAAAGGATGAAACTTGGCCATAACTTGACAATGAAGAAAGAAACGGTCTTATTTTTAAAATCAATAAAATTCAAAGAAAAAAGTGTGATAAGTAATTAAGGATTATCCTTTAACACAGCTCTATTGGATTCTTTTTGCTCTCTTTAGAATAAAGCAGAGTTGTTTGTGAATATTTCTTTATTCTGTTTTGTCCTTTTTCTAATTATCTTGGAATAAAATAAAATGCAGAGACAAAATAGAGATAGAGGAAGAAGAAGAAAGAAACTCCAATCATATAATAATAATAGCCAATTGTCTCTTCTTTTAAACAGAGCTACAAATCCAGTTACCTCTTCTTCTTCTTTGTCATTTACTCAGATTTTATTTTTAAATCTTCCTTTTGGACCTTTCCTATTCAATCCTACCAAATTTCTCTCATTTTGTCCAAGTGATTAGTGTTGAAAATCCAGTAATCTGACTTACATCACCAGTTTTGGTCCCACCAACAAAGGATGAGCAAAATTTTCTTGTTTTCTACAGCAAAGCAATGCTCACGCCATTTCCGTGGAGCTTAAAGTCTTCAAAACCACAACAAAGCTTTGAAATTTATCAGAAAGAAGCAGAGAGAGAGAGAGAGAAAGAGAGATCTAATTTTGGAGTCTAGGGATTGGCTATTAAGAGAGAGAGAGAGAGTACTGTTGGTTCTTGTGCTGTTGTGTTTTGTGCATCTGTTCTTGGGTTTCTCATATAAAAAAAATAGTTTCAGAGACATTGAATCTTACACACTCACACACGCGTAAATTTCTCAATTTTATTTTATTTTTTGAGCTTCTGAGGTCACTTCTGAAAGCATCTTGGATTGCGTGATACTTCCACCTTCTCATTTCAGGGGAAAAAATGGGTTTAGATTAAGTAGAAGTGCTAAAAGTGTGTGTGAGCAAAAGTTGAAGAAGAAGAAGAAGGAGAAGTTTGAAGGGTTTAGGGTTTCTTTCAGTTCTTGGGTTTGTGATTTCTTTATCTATTTAGAGAATGAAGCAGAAGGGTTGTAGAGAGAGAGATGTTGTAGTGGGGAAGAAAGTGATGGTTGCTGTTAGGGCTTCAAAGGAAATCCCAAAAGCAGCTCTTTTATGGACTTTGACTCATGTTGTTCAGCCTGGAGACCGAATCAGACTTCTTGTTGTTGTTCCTTCAAATTATACAAGTAATCATCTTTTTCTCTTTCATTATTTTGTCTCTAATTCACAATCTGTTGTTTCTGGCAGCTTCTTGGTGTTGACTGTTGAGTGGTGAATAAATTGCTTAGAAAGGCAGAGTTTTTTTTGTTTGAAATTGCTTACCTTACTACGAAACTTGAGACCTTGGAATGTTTTTTCCTCTCACTTGTTTACACAAAACAAAGAGCACTAGTTCTGTCTGGTTACATTGATTTTTTCAGGTAAAGATTTCACCTTTTTTTTCTTGGTTTTGTCAGGTAAAAAGATTTGGGGGTTTTCGAGGTTTACCAGCGACTGTGCCTCAGGTTATGGAAGATTTCTTGCTGGAACGAATTCGGATCGGAAAGATGATATCCATGAGTCTTGTTCTCAGATGATGTTCCAGTTACACAATGTATATGATGCAGAGAAGGTAAAGGACTCGCTTTTAATCAATGTAGATTAAAAGATGGAGCTTCTTCTTGGTTAAAGAGTTTCATTTGTTGTAATTGTGCAGATAAATGTCAGAATTAAAATTGTTTTTGCTTCCCCTGATGGAGTTATTGCTGCTGAAGCCAAGAAATCCAACTCAAATTGGGTGATTTTAGACAGGTAACATATGTGTGTGTGTGTTGCAAACGCATAGTTTTGTGATTTACTTCTCAGTGAATCCTGACCTCAAAAAATGCTTAAACAGGGGACTGAAGTATGAGAAGAAATGCTGTATTGAGCAATTGGAATGCAATCTTGTGGTAATGAAGAAGTCACAGCCAAAGGTCATTCGTCTCAACTTGGTGAAAAATGCAGATACAGAGCAACCAGAAGCTATTCGGAGGTTAACCTCAAGGTCTCTCGACACACGAAGAAGCACAAGACAACCAGGTAAAAAGCTGAGGGAACCATTTGTGACTCCGGCTAGCAGTCCAGACCAAGAAGGAGCTTCATCAATCTCCAGCTCTGACGCAGGAGCTTCACCATTTCTAGCCTCTCGAGTCTTCGAGGGCCTCAACAAGGAGAATCCATGGGTCAGTGATGGAAACAAGAGTTTCTTTGAATCTGATTCCGACTCGGATATCGAAAAGTGGAGTCCTTTATCAATGGCCTCCTCATCTTCTCATCCTGTGACGACAACAACAACAGCTGATATTCTGAGTCCTAGTGGGGATTCATCGAAGGTTCATACGGAAACTCCAAGAAAATCAAGATTCTCGGTTCTAAGGTTCGGTTCATCGAAGAAAGAACCTGAAGCGTGTAAGGAGGTCCGTAACTCTGATACCTCATGCTTAAACAAGAGCGTGAGAGAAGTGGTTTCTTTATCAAGAAAGCCAGCTCCTGGACCTCCTCCGCTGTGTTCTATATGTCAACACAAGGCGCCTAAATTCGGAAACCCTCCAAGATGGTTCACTTTTGGCGAGCTGGAGGCTGCAACAAAAGGTTTTGGTAAAGGTAGTTTCTTGGCTGAAGGTGGTTTTGGTTCGGTTCACCGAGGAACATTACCGGACGGTCAAATCATTGCCGTCAAGCAATACAAGATTGCTAGTACACAAGGTGACCGAGAGTTCTGCTCTGAAGTTGAGGTATTGAGCTGTGCACAGCACCGGAATGTTGTGATGCTCATTGGACTATGCGTTGAAGATGGAAAAAGATTGCTCGTCTATGAGTATATCTGCAATGGATCCTTGCATACTCATCTCTATGGTAAAAACTTTCTACTTTTGGCAATACAGAGAACATTCTAGCTTTTTCGGTTTTTCCTGAACAAATGGCTAATAAAGGAAAGTTCCATAGGTTTGGGGAGAGAGCCGTTAGGATGGTCAGCGAGACAAAAGATTGCTGTTGGAGCAGCTCGTGGATTGAGATACCTTCATGAAGAATGCAGAGTCGGTTGCATCGTTCACAGGGATATGCGTCCTAACAACATTCTCCTCACTCATGATTTTGAGCCTTTGGTACTATAATCATCTTTACTTTTGCTCAAGCTCTCTTTGTTCTTTCAGGTGTGATCAAAGCTTGAGACTTTATAACATTCTCTGTTATGCTGTTCCAGGTTGGAGATTTCGGGCTAGCGAGATGGCAACCAGAAGGAGATAAAGGAGTGGAAACTCGAGTGATTGGAACTTTTGGGTACTGTTCTGTTATGCCATAAACATTGAGATGTTATTTTTCTTTATTACATATTCTTTCTTCTTGATTACTTGTCTAAACACAATAATCAAGAAGCAAATATTCTGTTTTATTCAGGTATTTAGCTCCTGAATACGCGCAAAGCGGACAGATTACAGAGAAAGCAGATGTTTACTCTTTTGGGGTTGTGTTAGTTGAGCTAATCACAGGAAGAAAAGCTATGGACATTAAACGTCCAAAAGGTCAACAATGTCTCACCGAATGGGTAACAAAACCAAAAACAAACTATAGCATCAAAGTTTTTCAGTCTTTAAAGCTCTGGTGCATGCTGACAAAGAAGAAACATGTTCTTCTTTTTCTTTTTTTTGCAGGCAAGACCGTTGTTGCAGAAACAAGCCATTAAAGAACTTCTTGATCCGCGTCTAATGAATTGTTACTCTGAGCAAGAAGTGTACTGTATGGCTCTATGTGCTTACCTCTGCATTCGCCGTGACCCTAACTCAAGGCCAAGAATGTCTCAGGTTTGTTGCCATAAATCATCTCAAAGAACACTTCAAAAGTCAACAAAAATTTAGTGAATGCTTAATTTAATTTTATCTCTGGAATATGTGTTTTCTCAATGAAGGTGTTGCGGATGTTAGAAGGAGATGTTGTCATGAATCCAGTTTAGAAGCTTCACAGAGACTAATTAGAGTTGTTACACTTACAGCTTTTTTCTCTTTAATGAGTTTTTGTATATGTAAAAGTTTGTTAATGAGACAGATAAAGATTCAAGTCAAGTTTGTTGTTTTAATTGGTTGAGAATTTTGTGTATGTGATCAGTGAATGTACGTATTTTATAAGAGTGCTTCAAATTACAACAGTCTTGAAATTACAGCAGTCCAGTAAAAAAGAGTTCCATTTATCGTTGGGCCACTAAAGGCCCATATCAATTATAATTTCACGTTTGAAAATACATCCGTTAGTAAAACCTTTTTGTTGTCAAGACGCAAGTAAATAATAACAGCACACATTACAGGAAATTATTTCCTTTCTTCTCCCAAATTTTATCACTTTTGGGTTTATTTCTCTTCCCCTTAGCGATTATGTTTTAGCTCTCTAAGACAAACTAAGAAATTGGAAAGACTCCTGCTAATAAATTTTAAATCAACCCAATAAAATATGAAATACGACAATAACGAACCATTATTTGAGGCCCAATGTCTCGTTAGCTCCTCGTTCGATTTTTAAACATCGGGGGAAAATAAAAATCAATTTAGGATTTAGGGTTCTTCTCAATTGACGAACTGGTGAATTGATTTTTCTTTAAAGGTATTTATCGGTTTTTGTTTACATTCTTTGACTCAGTAGATACCGTTCTCTTCTTCTATTGCTAGTGTCCCTGATTATTTTTCTCGAATTTGCTTTCGTATACGGTATACGGTATACCGAGACCCTTTTGAGTTTTAACAAAATCTTTCTTATTGGTGTTGTTTCCAGGTTAATTTAAAGTCGTAAAGTCTTTAACTTTTCGTCTCTGATTGCGAACATTGAAAGGAAAAAAAGCAAGCTTTGAGAGTTGTTATGGACAGGTTTAGTCAGTTGCCAGATGACTTGCTCATCAAGATACTGTCCTTTCTCCCAACCAAAGATGCCGTGGCTACGAGCAATTTGGCAAAACGTGAAGATGCAGCTGGATTGACGCAGATCGTGAATCAGTCAGGAAGTGCAT